>JASDQU010711838.1:1260-18664 GCA_032191745.1 Picea mariana
TTGTTTTCTTGTCCTCGAATCTCATAACCTTGTGGTTGTTCCACATATACTTCTTCCTCTAATTTTCCATTCAAAAATGTCGACTTTACATCCATTTGATAAACAAGACATTTATTATGTGCAACAATATCCAACATAGTTATGAATGTGTACATGCACGCAAATAGCACAAATGTTTGATTAAAATCTATTCCAGGTTGTTGTGTGAAACCCATTGCAACAAACCTAGCCTTGTGCTTCTGCACATTTCCATCTACATCTTGCTTGGTTTTATAAATTCACTTAACACTTATTGCATCCTTGTCCTTAGGTACATTTACCAATTTCCATGTTTGATTATTATATATGCTTTTAATTTCTTCATCCATGGCTTGTTCCCATACATCATCTTTGACAGCTTCTTCAAACGTTAATGGATCATCTATTTGCAAAAAAAGAGCAAAGAGTGAAAATGAATTTGTTGTATCAACATTGTGTATGTCGCACAAACTTCTTGTATTCCTTGGTAACATACTTGCTAATGTTGGATATGGATATGTAGAAATACTCAGACTATTTGATGGAGTTTGTTGTGCTCTAGGTGTGGATTGTGCACCTACATATCTCACAGGAGTAGATTGTCCTACAATTTGTGTGCTAGTTCCAGGAGAGGAAGGAACTTTGCTATGATTTGTAATTGGTATTATAACCACTTCATCCTCAATGTCATATTTCCCAATAGCATCAATAATTTTAACTATCCTTTCTATTCTTCCAATCCATTCTTCATTTTCCGCAAATTGAACATTGTGGCTAATTATAAATTTTCTTGCAATAGGATCATACAATTTGTATTCTTTTGTATATTCAGAGTAGCCAAAAAATATACATTTATGTCCTTTGTTATATAACTTCTTTCTCAGCTCATGTGGAACATGTGCATATGTGATGAAACAAAAAACTTTTAAGTGCGCAACATTATGCTTCATTACTATCCAGGCTTCTTGAGGAACTTTGTTTTTCACACTCTTTGTTAGATATTTGTTCATCATGTACAAAACAATTGTTATTTTCTCAGACCAATACTCATTTGAAAAATACTTGACTGCTAACATATTGTGTGCCATATCCATGATGGTTCGATTCTTTTTCTCTGCAACACCATTCTGTTGTGGTGTATACCACATAGTGAATTTCTTGTGAATGCCATGAAATTTACCAAAATTATGGAAATATCTTGAAACATATTCACTACCTCTTTCAATTCTCAAAACCTTGATGTAATACCCACTATGCTTCTCCACAAGTGATTTGAACTGTTGAAAGTAACCAATTGCATCATATTTATGTTTTAGGAAATAAATCCATGTTTTTCTTGTGAGATCATCAATAAATGTAAGAAAATAGGTGTTTCCACCTATATATGGTATTTGCATTGGTCCAAAAATATCTGATATACAATTTATAGTGGAGGTTTTTATCTATATGACTTGGTAGCTGGAAATGAATCTTTATGTTTCTTTCCAAAGATGAATCATTCACATATTATTTTTGGTTTTTCAATCAATGACAAACCCTTCACCATATCATTTGTATGTGGTAGCTTCAAACCTCCAAAGTTTAAATGTACAAATATGAAATTCCACGGCCATGAATCATCCTGCACTTTAAATTGGAATGCTACGCCACTGTCTTCTTCTTTCTTAGAACTACGTGCACTAACTTTTCCTTCCTTGGAACTGTGTGCACTTACTTATTCGCTTTTTTCTTTGAGTGTAGTGTGAGAGTGCACATCTCTTGTGTCATAGACAACTTGCGCTGTATTTCTCTTCATGGTTGGCTCCAATGTCAATGGAAAGATTCTATTGTTTTTCATTTGAATTATTGCAATAAGTTGACTTCTTGGATATTTGTCCAAAATCACACAACGATTATCTTTCATGTTGATTGTATACCCTTTTTGTAATCGTTTTCCTCTTCTATTCAAAGTATATTTTAGGCCAGCAACATAATATACATCTGACACAACCTTTTTTTTCTTTGTTTAGTTAAAATGTTAATACTTCCTTTACCCAAGACAATGACTTGGATATCTATTCCAAGTGTAACTTTAGTTTGGACTGTAACTTTACCCAAGACAATGACTTGGATACCCAAACTAGAAAACAATTCTAAGTTTTTTGTCATGTGGCTACTCTAGCATGCATCTAAATACCATATGTCACATGAAATTTCTTGAACAACATTGCATTCAACAGGGGAAATTATGGGCATCTCTTTAGCGCACACCAAAAACATAGGAATGGAAGGAGTATTTGCAATGTTTGACTAATATTGACTTTGCTTATTCTAGTTATACTGTCTCTTCCTACACTCATATGCATAATTTCCACACTTTTAACAATAATGGCACATAATCTTTGATTTATCAAATCTATGACTACTTGGTTGACAAGTATTTTGATTTTGACCTCTACCATCACTATTTCCATGACTTCTATTGCATCCTCCTCTAGCAGTAGTCCTTCCTCTACCTCTAGAGTTAGCTCTTCCCCTTCCTCTTCTGCATCTTAAAGATGACTTTGCAGAAAATTCATTTTCTAAATACATGTTTGACCTATTTAATCTGTGTTCATGATTAATAAGGGAGGATTGCAGCTCATCTAGACTAAAGTGACTCAGGTCATTGTTCTCTTCTAAAGTCACAACCAGTGGATCAAATTTAGGAGGAAGACTCCTAATCACTTTCTCAACAACGTTCCTATCCTCTATGGTTTATGTATGAGACTTAATTTGTTTTATCAAGCCAATAATATGGGTGTAAAAGGAATCTACTGAATGTCTTTCATTGATAGAGTTTCTAAATCTCTTCTAAGAAATTGTAATTTTGAAGTCTTGACTTTGTCCATACCTTGATAAGAAGTTTGTAATATGTCCCATGCTTATTTGGCTTGCTTTGTTGATGGTACTCTTGGGAGTATGCTCTCATGCATGGCTTTATGTATGTAAAACATTTCATTTCCATCATTCTTTCTTTGATCTTTCAAGAAATTCTTCTCAACTTGTGTGAGGGCATTGTACTCTGCCTGATATGTTGGTTCCACAGAGTGATTTTCGACTATCTCGCATACATGTTGACACTGAAATAATGCCTACATGGTCAAGGACCATAACTCATTTTTTTTTCCTGTAAAAGTGGAAAGTTGCAGCTTTGAAGTAGAAGCCATGATTTCACTTGACAACAGTGTTGTTTCTATTTAAAATTGATCTTGAAACCTACTATGATACTAGATCTTGGATCTCCAACACACATACAAAATCTTCCTAGCGTACCAGCAAAAATTACAGGGTTGTGATGATATAACTTAATAACGAAAATTCTTGAAATAAAATCAACACTGCTACAAAAATAAGCAGAGCTTGAACACCAACAACTTCTCCAGACTTTCTAACACAAATCTTGAGCTCTGAGACTTCTTCCACTATATGTTGCTCCTATATATTAACACTCTCTCTGTATATCTACTCTTTATAGACATAGGGATATATAGACTTCCTATAGAAGTAAACCGACGAAAATAAATACAACTGACTCTATCTAAATAACAGAGCTCTAAAAAAATAAAAGATCTGCTCATTAACGGATGCTCCTACTTGGACAAACTGTAAACATGCCACGTGTGCTTTCCATGACACACAAAGTTGGCGCAACATATAATTAATATGCAATCACGCAAACAAACATCGGAGAAAACAAGGACAGTAAAAAACGTTACAATCACCACGTATTGTTTGTGTATTTATCTTTTAACAATCACGCAAATAAACTTCTGGAAAAAAACACTCTGGAATGTCTGTAATTACAAGTCTTCAATGCAATTATAAATTTGAGTCGCCCTTGGATAAAACACATCTTTCCATTTGATGATCAGACTATGGGATATAGTACGACCTTAGGAGTATTTTCTCGATATATAGAGTTGTTTCCTCCACTGTTTGGTTATTCTTCCAAACATATGGAGAGTTTGTGTTGCCGCCTGCTTCATAGACTTATGATTAACATATATGCTTCCTGAGTCTCATCACTTGTCGTGCTATTGTCCAAGGGAATTTTGTCACTAAGCCTGAGTCATCCTCTCTGCAATATGTCTCTTGTCCGCATACCCGACCATCCTGAACACCCAATCAAGTCTTTGTTCGAAATCATTGAAGCCTTTAGTCTGATCATCAAGATTATCAAATTTGTCCATGACCGATGAGCTGTCGAAGACCTCTGGGTAGTGCAGTCATACACTCATATTACACTCCTACCCGAGTTTTGAAGATTTTGAAGTTGTTGCTCAAGCTCTGAAGCCCTCATCTCCAGCCATCAGGCTTTATCAGCTTCTACGAAGATGGATACTTTGCATGTATATATTTTTTATTTCGAGATGTAGATCCGCTGTGTATTTTTCATGGCTACACTTTATATAGTTATATGACATGGATCTACAGTGTATTTTATTGGTAGCCATGCATTCTATTTTATCCCGAGCATGGGTATGCCCACCTCAGTGAGACATTTGTTATTTTGCAGATGACACCTCCTGGTTTCTGATCCTTGGGCTCAATCATTCGACACATCAGTAAAGATTGGTAATGTATTTCAGCCATCAGATGCTCTTCTGACCTCACATATTAGGGGGCATATGTTATAACCCTAAATTACACCACACATGCTTACCTGGAATTAGGCCAACTCATATCCCTTCTTTGCCAAAAACTACGGAACAACTCTTCTAAAAACTCCATTTTTAAAATTACACGCTATCTGGCCCACTAAAACTCATGTGTATCTATAAAGTCCATGCTAGTAGGCCCACTACAGCTAGCGTGTACCTTCAAAATCATGAAAAAAAGGAAAGTTGTCGATGGGACAAAAATCTATGGGTCAGTTAACTGAAACTCCCAACCATGCATGGCCAAGGGTTCGTCCAAAACACTAGCTCCTTCTAGCCTATAAAAGAAGGGGTAAGGGTACCATTTGGAAGGGGAAAAAATATAGCTAAGAAACTCTGCCCATTTACGTAATCCATTTTCCCAACCCTTTATCCTTTCCTCATGCCAAAGGAGATTTAAATCAAACATTTGGAGGACAGAAGAGGAGGATCCCAGGATCAGGTTCAAGGAGCGGTGGCTGGTCTCAACTTTGATTGTAGGTTGATTCATTTTCAAGTAATAAAAAGAATACTTTTCCCATCCCAATGCATGAATTATCTATGGTTTGGTTCATTTATGCTTGATTTCTAACCCTTGAGTAGAGAAGTAGCATGCATGCATAGTTGTTATTTGTCTTGATTGCAGGTCATCTGTGGAAGGAGCAGCACAAGCAAGTGGTCAAAGCACAACGGAGGATCTACATTGAATGCCAACAACAAGGTTAGTTGTCCTTTTCCATGCATGTACTGTGAAAGAGGGGTTCAAGTCTCAGGTTGTAGGTAAAAAGTAATTTATTTTTGGTCAAAATCTGCATGCAAGTCTGACCCTAGTTTGCTAGTCCGTAGAGTATTTTTCCCAACAACACTCAGGAAAGTGGATGGTGCATTTGTTAAGACAAAGCACATGAATTGACATTCGAAGAGACATTCTTTAGATTTGAAGGTTGTCTTCCATACATCAGTTGCGTCGATGGGAACCTAGTGGTATCCAAAATTTAGGTCATTCTTGTTGAATAAATTTTCCCCCTTGAGTTGGTCAAACAAGTCATCAATCCTTGGAATGGGGTATCAGTTCCTGACTGTGATTTTGTTTAAGGATTTGTAATCAATGCAGATTCACCACATCTCATCCTTCTTCTCCACCAGTAAAATCGGGCTTCCACAAGGTGAGGAGATGGGTCTAATGTGACCCTTTTGAAGAAACTCTTGGATATGTTGCCTAATTTCATCATTTTCCATCAATGAGTGATGATAGACTGGTCCATTAGGTAGAGGTGCATCAAGGGTCAGATCAATTGGATGTTTGACTTGGAGGTGTGTAGGTATCCCTATAGGTGAGGAGAAGATGTCTCTCTATTTTTCCACAATCACGTCCACTTGATTCTACTGAAAAGAGAGGCTTTGTGTAGAGGTCACGGATGTGGCAGAAACCATCTCCTTACTCTGAGAATGGATCACAAAGAATATGAACTTCTTGTTCTATGAGATGACCTTACTACATTTCTTAGCAAAGATTAAATAAATAGCAGTAGGTGGCACTACCTATGGTATCCTATAGAATTTTCTACCCAAAGTAATAATAACATTGTGGGGTATAGAATCATACACAACATGACACTTCCAAAAATATGGTTGTCCTAAAAGAACATCAAAAACTTCAAGGGAAGAAATATCACACAATACATCATCTTTTAAAGGCTTGATGTCGTAGGGAATATGACACTGTTGGCTGACACAAATATCTCTTCCTTTGCAAAGCCATCCGATGGTGTAGGGTTGCGGGTGTGGTGTCATTCACAGGTCCAACCACTTAATAACCTCTACTAAAATTAGGTTATTATGACTCTTGCTATCGACAATGAAATGAAGTGGGGCCCCATTTACCCGCATCTACGAGTGAAATAGGCATTCTCCTTCCTCTGGTTATTTTGGTTCACTTCATTGAAATTTGGTGGTAGCGATTGTGGAACTAGGTTCATCATAGATAATTTTCTTCCCTCCTTCAAGATTCGATTCAGAATCATAATTGACCTCTGACTCGAAAGCCTTCAGTTCATACAGGAGTGAATTCTTGGAGAGACATTATGTGGTGTTGTGCCAAGGGATTTTATGGTACTCACACCATTTTTTCGTGTCCTTATTCATCTTCTCATTTCCCTTCTTGTGTTGTGGCTTGGATTGGTTGTCCTAAGGGAAGCCATATCAACTTGGTACCTTGTTTTGTGGGTTGGGGAGGCCTTTTCCCTGCTTTAGCTGTGAGGGGTTTGCAGATCCAAACTCTCACCTTTTATTCTTAAGCTTATGCTCGATATTGATCGTGTATCTATAAGATGTGCCCAATGAGGCGATGTCCATAAACTCCATTTATGTTTTAATGTATCTATGCAAACAACCACAGTATTTGAAAACCAGATCATGCTCAGATTCTTTGATATGCAATTTGATGCGTAGGGTATGGAAAATATTGGTGAAGTTTGGTACTATTTGTTCCATTTATTGATGTAGGGTGGTCCATTTGGTGTATTGGTCCTCATAGCTTCCAAAAGGGTAGTATTGTTCTTTGATGTCATCCTAGAAGGAATCCCATGTAGGGGCCACCACAAACTTTACAGATTCCCATTCTACCCTTTGCTCGGAGTAAGTATCCCACCAGTCTTTAACATGAGGAACAACCTTGAGAAGTGAAAAAGTGATATTTTCCCTAGTAGAAAAATTGTGGACCGAAAAATACCCTTCGAGTAGATTCAACCATTTATCTACAACATATGCATCTATCAGTCATTCAAATAATGGAATATCAAAATTTACTTCTACCTTGAAGGGGGTTACATGGCCACTTGATGAAGATGCTTCTCATGTGGGAAGCCGTCGAAGGATCTGCGTGAATTTGTCCATCATTTTGTTCCTTTGTCACGCGAGGGCTTCCTCGAGCAACATTTTAATAGGATATTCTTCTCCATCATATTTCTTTTCATCCCCCATGATTTTTTGATGGGCTCGGCATGACTAATCTTGAAATGGTTTGATTGGTTGGAGTCACAACTTATTGTACCCAGATCTTGTCGAGGACATGTACGAAGAAAACTAAATGAAGAGAATAATGCTCTGATACCACATATCCAGATTTAGGAGTGGAATGAAATAATTAACAGACTGAATACAATAAACAAATAGATATGAAGAATAACAAAGATATAACAATATCTTCTATTGAATAATGAAATAGGCTGAAACTATAAAACTGTAGAACTGAAAACACTTGATTGAATGGTGGTAGCTATCTCTGAGAAGAGATGTGGCTGCTACACGCATCCATTGAGAAGAATGGATTACAATGAGGCTCTAGAGGCCCTTTTTATATTACTCATGAATTCCAAAACCCTAAACATCAAAAAACCTAACACTAGAAGGTGAAACACCAAAAGTCATGTGGCCCCCTATGAATAAGTTGGTGTAAGTTGGTACCTCAACTTTCCAGGGTTGTAAATTTTGCATACAACCTCTGTTTTAGGCATGTGATAGCCCATTGGAAAGGTATTTTAGAGAGCTACACATTTCATTGTCATATTTCGACTCCGTTTACAACTTGATTGTGGTGAGCCAAAAAAACAATGTTTAGGTCCCCAAAACGACCCTGGAAGTACAACAAGATGTGCTGACATAAAAACATACAAAATAATTCAGTTAGATTTGGTGAGAGGCCACTAGTATCCACCCGGAGGATGTGTGGAGCTTTACACAACCCCAAAAGTGCAGAACCCACAATTATAAGAAGTACATAAGAACGTGTTGAACAAAATTGGGCAAGAGGATCCAGTTGGAATACATGGGTGGCCACCAATATCCACCTGGATCAATGACACAACAAGACTCCTTCTATGTGAAGTTTTACGATCCTAGAGAAGGTAATATCGATGGTTTTTCACGATTAGAGAGTTTGAAAAACACTAAAAGAAGACTCTGGACTCTTCATTTTTTGTAATTCATCCAGTCAGTTTGAAAAAGGATTAAACTTATACTGAAAGGACGTCTCTTCAAAACCATTTTAATGAGTGTGACCAAGACACTCGGATATCTTTTCAATTTTAAGGAGTCCGAAAAGAGATTAACTATGGACTCACAACCTTTTTTTTAAGTTTAATCTCCTTATCTTGAAAAAGTATAAAATATAACTTAGGAGAACTCTCCTAGCGAGACATGTCTCCCAAGGCGTTCCTTTTTCCTGAAAAATCTATTGGCCGAAAAAAGGTTAAACTTCTGCTAAATAGATATTGCTTCTAGACCAATTAATGAGTGTGAAAGGAACAATTTCACTTGATGATCCTCTCATATTTAGGGAGTCTAAAAAGGGATTAACTATATACTCTAAGGGGGTTCATTTTTCGTAGACAATATCCAAGGCCCCAAAAAGAGATAAACCAAAACCAAGAAGAATGACCCTTTTTCAAAAATTAGTCCCTCGGGCCCAAAAAAGTGTTAAACTTACACCTGAGAATTCTCTCCTAGTGAACTGAATCTCCTAGTGCATACCTTTATTCGTAAATTAATCATCCAGACTGAAACAATGGGTAAACTACTGTCAGACAAAGTTTCCTTCAAATTTTAGTTTTATCAGTGTGAAGGGAAACAAGATCGCTTGGAAATATTTTCAATTTTATAGAGTCTGAAAAGGACATAAAGAAGACTCCAGGGGGTCATTGTTTTCTTAAGTTATCCAAATGAGACCAAAATTCATAAATAAGATCTCACTAGATGTTGCTTTCAAAGTTTAAGTGAGCTTGAAAGACAACAAACTATGCTCATAGAGATTCCCTCAGGTATGAGCCAGAAAAGATAAGAAGAATGGGGCTTCGATCTACAATCATGGTGGGAGTAAAAGGATTCCCAAGACTATGGAAGAAAAACTCAAATCATGCAGTGTTCCTTAGGTTGATTCTAAGGCTCAAATAATGATGTCAGGCATCTAAGTTTTTAAATGAAATGTTTTTATGAGTGCTTTTTTCTACGTTCAGTTTTCTGAGAAAGAATATTTAAATGAAATTAATAATAAGACAGTACAGAGGTTGTATATCATTATATGAGTCACAATTATAATGTCAAATGATGTAGAAATATTTACAAAACTGTTAAACAATGTCATGTATCAATTACAGATAAGTCTCTCTTTGTTCGCAGTAGAAGAAAAGTAGAAGATGCACCCTTGAACGGGATATGAAAATGTAGTTATTCACACAGATCACAGGTCTTGTTTTACTCATAGTAATAACATAGGAAAATTTTTTTACTAAATCACAATAGATGTAGTACTAAATTGCAATCAATCACTCTTCAAGGATTACAAAAAGAAATTCATAGAAATGGAAACACAATGGGAACACATAACTCAAATTGAACGAAACTTAGAATCTTTGTCTGCACTTGTATTAATACTCAAAAAAAAAAATTCTCTATTACATTCGGAAATAAGAAGCCTGGAATAGATCTAAAATCTATCTATTTATACAAAAATTGTCTCAGCTGAAGACCGTTGGACTTCCTACAATATAATACCATTTGAATGAAATAACAACATGCAGATATTGTTGAGTTCTGATTTGATGTGTTGGCACTTCATTTGTCTCTTCATTTTCTCACAGATGCACTCATTTTACTTTGATCTTTGAACTGGGTACACATGTCCACAAAGGCCACCACAATCATTGACTTACTATCTTTTCCATCTGATTTTGTTGCCATCTATCCCTTTGGGTGTGTTCAATGGGGAAAGGAATTGTAGTTGAAGTCATGGGGGGATAATTAGATGAATAGATCAGCGTTGAATCATTAAGGGATGGATAATAGTTACATGGAAGAGTAATTGTTCATGAAATGAATGATGGGGGAACAAGTGTCCAATGAGTAGGTGGGACGAGTGGATGCAAGAATGCGGGTGGTAGGGATAGATGGGGTAAGTGACTGTTGGAAGGTGAAAGGTAGAGTGGGTTGAGAAGGTGGATGCTGCACATGCTTTCTCATTTTCTCCCAGCTACAGTCATTTTTCCCTTTTCAATGTGTTGGGTGAACTTGTTCATTAATTATACCACGAATTTTGAAGGTTCAATCCTTTCATTTAGTTCAAAAGAAAACATATTCTCCTCTATTTGTGGCATCTTCTTCTGGATATTTTTCACCTCTTGGAATGTGACCTGAAACTGTGAAATTTGACTAACCAACCATTCTTTGATTTTAAGAAAATCAATCTAGCTCATCTCTTGGATGGCCGCTTGAGTTTTTTCCTTTTTCTTTCTGGAGCTTTGTTGGTTCATTTATATCTCAATTTTCCCCAAGGAATCTGAGATATTATTCCCTTCGAACTCAATAATTGTTTTATTCAATAAAGACAATGCCTCTAGACAAGACTCTTTTACATCTTTGGCAAGTTTCTTTCCTTCTTCCATATTTGTTTCTCGGGATTTTAGGGCCATTTTGCCTCTTACTTGTTCAGAATGGGAGAGAAGGGAAGACCAGGGGTATTATCTCACTGCTTCCATATGAGAACTTATTGAAACATAGACAGGGTTGAGCATGCCTCTTTTTCCTTGACATAAATATCTTTGAGGGAAAGGTCTACTACCTGATAGCATTTCTAGATAACATCTAATTTTAGATAGAGTTGTTGTTGGGCAACTTCCAACCTCTCATTGACTTATGATGCTTGTGTTTTGAAGGCTGAAATTTCTATCAT
The DNA here is from genome assembly GCA_032191745.1 of Picea mariana. Classification (NCBI taxonomy): domain Eukaryota; kingdom Viridiplantae; phylum Streptophyta; class Pinopsida; order Pinales; family Pinaceae; genus Picea; species Picea mariana. The sequence continues at coordinate 12,661 of JASDQU010711838.1, forward strand.
TGTGTTCTATGTTATGGTCAGTATGGCATGAAGTTGCTCAATCAAGTTGTTATGCTGAGTGATCAGTCTTTTTCTTGTCTGTGAACTTTGGTAGAGAAACTCAAGGTTATCCTGTAACTTCTTAATTTGATGTTGATGCCTAGCCCTGATTTTCTCAAATTCCTAGTTCATCCTGCTTCTGACAACTTGTTGTGTACTATATATCTCATTTTTCATTTTTTCTACCAAGAGGCATTTATTTCATAGTTGTTTGGTTAAATTGTCTACTGACCATTGATTGGCAGTGGAAAAATCCCCTAATGAACCTGCAATCTCTTTTGCAAACTTTGTACCTTCATGGTCTTTCCCGTCATATACCAATATTTTCCTTTTAGTTATAACTCCATTATTGTGGTGAGATTCTCTTTTCACGATAGCCTTTCGTTTCTTGTTGAAAACGAAATCTAAGGGAGGAATCTATTCAAGCAAGATAGAGGTAAGATCACCTACAGAAGTGAGTTCGAAACTAGGATTTTCGAAGCTGTTCTATAAAGGGGTTAATGATGCAATGGGAGAAGCAATTTATGTGAAATGTTATTGTCATGTTGTATTTGGGGTGCCAACAGAAGTAGTTGGCATTGAATGAGGAACAACCTATCCTGGATTCATGAAAGCTTCAAACCGAGCTAACACTTGTGGATCATTCAATCCTGACATTGATGTTCTTATTTTGTGAAATAATACTTATGGGATTTTTGGGACATCTTCAACTTTGTTATTAGTGGAGGAACTTGGCTCAGATCATGTAGGTCTATCTTCCTATGAAGGAGGCATGCAATTTGACTCTCCATGCAATATGTTTGGTAAACTATTGTGTCTCTGTTTTTGAAATATGAGGAGCCCAACTTGTTGGTCAAGGGGAAGAATCTGGAATCTGCTTCAGTCTTCCTCATAATATCTAACTCCCCTGAACATTTCTTCATAAGGAGAATTCTCATGGATGTATCACTTCATGTTAAACTGATCCAAATTATTTTACACTATCTTATGTGGATCATGCTTTTTGAATTTTATATCAACTAATTTGACAGCCTCCAGGGATGTGGCTTCAACTTTAGAGTGACCGAAATCTAATAATGTGAACATGGAAACTTGAATGGGGAAAGTTGGCCAAACCTTTTTCTGAGCTTCTTCCAACTCCTTGTTGATACCTCATGCTATTGTCTGGTATGCCACTTCTCTGCACACCAACCTATTAGGTAAAAAATGTGGGAGGGCTTGAGGAGGAACCAAAAAACCAAATTCTTTGATATGGGAGAAATTATCCTCAGTGAACCAGTCTTCCAACTTTCCTAAGTTCTCGATAATCCTTTCTAAAATCTGGGGCAGTGGGTGACCATAAATAGCTATATGCACAGGTACTACAACGTTGTGATATATTTCATAAATTAAATATTTGGTGTTCTCCTCCCATAATTTGGAGTGATAGAAATGAATTGGCTTAGAACTGGCCGAGGTCCAAATCTAGTTCATCAGGGGAAAAGGGGTCATGAAACAAATGGAATCCATAACATATGCCGACATATAAAAAGGAACAGGCTGCCCTTTTGATTTTGTTGATTTATACTCAGCGATTTTCTTGGCCAAATTATCAAATAAAATTTTGGCCCAATTGAAATTATAATCCTTGGCTACCTCGTTCATGATGGCTACCCACTTAAGTGATAAATGTGTAGGGTTCTTCTTCCCAAACATGAGACAAATAATCATGGCTACATACAACATATGAGCATATAAATACATTTTGACATACATACCATGAGCGTCGGCTCTGAATTTTTTCAGATGTCCCCACCAGGTCTTGACTATATCATGACCATTCCTAGCGTATTGGGTGCATTCCTTTCTCTCAAACTCTAGAATAAATGTTCTCTAGTTGGAAAGAGTTGGTGGAGACCTGATGGTGGTTGATGATGCTCCATGTTTGGATGTCGACATGTTCTAAGGCCCAATTTATCATATCATTGTAATGTATGATTCTCGACCATGTAGTGATCTTATGCAGTTTCGATTGTGCTACATGCCTAAGATTAGCTATAAAAGAGTCATCGTATCCTTCAGAAGAGTCATCCAGACAGCTGATGATCTCATGCTTTAAGACCTAAAAAACTTACGTCCAAGTTGTAATGGTGTCTGCAACTCATAGGGTTGTGTCTAATAGAAAATCTGCGTTTGGATTTGAATAATCACTGGATGCATCAAGATTATTTGTAGTTTTTCGTGGTACCATAATCCTCATGGGAACAAAATTAGCTTATCTGTGACAAGAGAATTCTGTAATCTCTACACTGGATAAAAAATGCTAATTGCAAATGGTAAAAATGACTTTGAAATTCGAAGTGCTCTATTAAAAAAGTCTATTGATCTTCGTATAGCTTTACTGATGAAGAATTTGTTAAACTTAATGTAATTCATTACCTGGTGATTCACAATCCTTATTTGAAATCATTATCCCTAATCAATCATAAATTTCATTAATACTTCGACAGTTTGCGTTCAGGAGTTTTGGATGTGACAGGGTGGAAATCTCCCAAAGTCGGAACTCGCGAAGGAGTTAATCTCTGAGTAATCCCTTTTAAATATTAGTTAATCATGTTTAAATGTTGTATTAACTTTAAGTATTTCATAAGTTTGGACTTCAGAAGTTTTGAATATAGAACAAGAGAAATTTTCTGATTTCTGAAACTGCGAAGTAATTAATTAACTATTAATCATAACTAATTAAAGTCGTTAATATTTTTATTAATTCCTTGAAAACCATTTATTACTTTTTGTAATCACTTTACTTCGATGGTTTGATAATATGAGGATTGTGAAATCCAAAAAACCTGAAGAGTAATCTCTTAGAGTGACATGGCAGGGATGATGTCATTCTAATGACGTGTCAAGAAAGGAAAGGTGCCACATGTCACTTGAAAACGTGTGAATCATCCGACGTAAATGTCAAAAATAAGTGCCACATGTCAACTCAAGGAAATGTTTTTAAAAGGAAATGTGTCCTATGCCTCATGTCCGTAAGTTATTTAGGAATAATCATGAGTGGATATCTTCGGGTTTTAGAGTTTCATGGTTTTCATTGTTTGGGTTTGCTAGAATACCCAAAGTCTAGAGCTGTGAAGCGACTGTTAAAAGTCTTCTTTTAAAACTCAGATGACTTCAAAACTTCGAAGGTCATAAGGACCATTATATCATATTAAAGAAACTCATCCATGATAGATATTGTAAGCACTTTATTTCTAAATAACAACCAATGGATTTGATTTTAAATTAATAGGAAACTCTCTAAGTTTTTATCTTTTTGAGTAAATTTTTTTATTTCTAAGAGGTAAAATATAAAGATCAAAAGCTCAAAATTAGGCGTGTTCCAACATAGGCTCCATTTGGGGATTGTGGATCCCTGTGAGGTGCGAAAGAATAGTAGAACAAGTGCCTTTATTTGGTAAATGGATTCATTATTTATTTTTGAAAAACATTTTCCAGTCTTATTTAAGAATTAATTGTACATAGAAAAAACGAAATTGACCAAATCTCAAAAACCTTCAAAACATTCTTAATTATTGACCTCAAGTTAGGCTATTTAAAATTTCTTTTTCTTAAAACTGATATTAGAATTGTTTAAGATAATCAAATAACTTTAACTGAAATATTAGTCTTCGACCGACTTTGTTTGCTTCAAGGTTGAGCAGATGTAACAATTTATTTAGGGAATCCCTAGTTGGTTCATGATGTAAATATCACCAGAAAGAAAACTATATGACATAGTATGTTATATGGATATGTATGACAACCTTACAGATATCATAGATATTACTTCTCTTCCAACGAGCCTTTTTAGTACCCCGATGAAGTTATTTAATTCTCCCATTGATCCAAAAAGGATCCAGAGAAGGCTAAGAACAACTCATAATGCAGAGAAGCAACTTAGAATGTTAAGAATGGCTTTAGCAAATAGAAAAAGGGAAAACAAATTCAAAGTTCCCAAAACTCTAAAAAGGGAATTATTGCAAAGAGCACATCACAAGTTCTCTAACAGTGCAAACGACTCGTCAAACAGAGTTACGGATCAAAAGTTATAAGCGATCAAAGTTCACTCAAACATGGTCAAAAGTAAAAAAAGTCAAAGTGACACGTGGCACCACAGCAAGGGTGACACGTGACAATTGCATATAGTTTTGTTGGCATGGGATGACGTGGAAAGGTAGAACATGTTGATGAATTAAATGGTGACACATGTTAGTTTCATGGACAAATTATATGGTGCCCAGTCATGGGTTGCCATGAGGCACCCATCAAATGGTTGGTGTGTAAAAGTTATTTGACTCTATAGGATCCAAACTCATGACCTCTCCTAGCCCAAAGGCCCCATAAATCCCTGCTACCACTACACCACACTATGTTCCTTGTTTATTATATGGTTCAAATTACATTTTAAGTTTAAAGTTTGAACTAGGCACCAAAGGAAAGGAGCTAGGCCTTCAGCCCAACCCATGATCACATGTTTTATCCCATACAACCACTAGTTCCTCCAGCCTAGGGGATTATCCAACTATCGTCCATTCTAGTAGCAATTGCCACTATATTTATAACATTCCGCCATTTAACCACCCACCAAAACCATCGCTATACTTAGCGGAGCACGCCAATAATATGCTAAAAGGGGGAGTCCATGGGATTCAACCCGAAAACCTCCCCAACAATCTACGCCTTAAAATATACTCCATAACCAATGCACCAACAAACTCACTTATTACATAACCACCCATGAATTATATAAGAATGGGATTTCGAGTAGAGTTCATAAAAAAAGAGCACGAGAGGTGAGACCAAGCATGCTCACACGGATATGTACATACTTGGGTGCAATTTTCAAGATATTGGTACGCATTTCAATATTTTTTGCATTTATTGAACTAGTAGTGGCGTGCAAACTAAGGCAGGGGTGCCTCTTGGGCCAAAAAGTTTCATACTCGGATCGAGGCGTGGAGACAATCATTTTTAGGTAAAATGACTCCACGAACGCAGTGGTGCTGTTAGTTTTTTCATATGACAAAAGATTTTGTATCTTAACTCCAGAATGAGGTATACTTATGTATTTTGCCCAATTCTTTTGTGGAGTTAATTAAAAGACCTACCAATTTGAGAGAAGGACTCAGAGACGTAGTCCACCAGGGAAAAACTTTGTTATCAAGTTCTTTTTGTTCATATTGCATGATTATGTCTCTTTCTTTTTGAGATTTTCCTTCTTTATGGTGTACTTTATTTTATTCTCATTTTAAATAGTTCTTTAATAAGTCACCCGACGAAAAGATCCCAGATGATGTTGGTATCAGAGCAATCATCTTTGACTTGAATTGTTGAGTATGAATGCTTACTAGGGCCAAGAATAAGTAGGGTGAAGGAAATCTTAAGAATTTCAATCCCAAAGTTGGTCATGCATCCCAAAGAAAGAAGATTCCAGAAGAGGAAAAGCGTGATGAATACGAGAAAAAAATTTCACATGGTCTTTTATCGCATGTCAAAAATGGTCGAACAAATGTATGGATATTACGAGAAGAGGATGAAGAATATGTAACATCCCGCTCTGGCGCACTGACAAAACTTATTCTTTGAGGACACTTGCTCGCAAGTGATCTAGATTTTTATGATGATGAACCACTTAACCTTGATGATGATGCGTCATGATTAATGACAGTATGTTTTATTATTGTTGTATACAGGTGCTATTGACTCAGTTTCATTGAGTGTGAAGGGTTTCGGACCTTGAGGATGCAGAGGCATTGGTGGAACTCCCTTGGAATCCGGATTGAGTCAGGGAGTGGACTATTTGAGTTGTTCATTTACGATGATATTGTTTCATTTTGATGATATGCTATTGAGCTTATGATATGTTGTTGACATGATCTGACATGATGGTTGATGATGCAGGCTGACGATAGCTTTCCGACCAGACTCACATATGGAGTAA
>JASDQU010711838.1:27677-49265 GCA_032191745.1 Picea mariana
ATTGGCTGGGAGGTATTGGTGAACTTTCGTTGTTCGGAAAGCAGAATCGGCATGGAGCGCGGGACGCGACACGGAGCACGGGACGCAGCACGGAGCACGGGACATTTTCCAACGCAGGCGTAAGACAACGGTATGATTTGATTGGTGAAGTAAGAAGCATTTTGATATTCGGAAAATTTACTGTAATGTTGATGATATTGTGAGATTGTTCTGGCATTTTATATTCGGCAGATTTATTTTTATTGATGATGATATCATAAGATTGTTCTGGCCTTTTTATGTTCGGAAAATTCGTTCGGCAACGTCATAGTGAGATTGTTTCGACAATTGCCTTTATATCACTGTACTGGAAAATATTTATTTGTGCGCGTCTTCTGTTGTGGGATTTTTAGCACTTGCCACTGTTTATGGGGTACCTCGCATGTTGTATTATGGGCGTCTTTTTCTTTTCACTATCTGGGCATCTGTTGTAATGGGCGTTCCTTATTGTGGTTGTTTTGTTTTGTATGAGCGATTGAACTGAGATTGCATGCATAAAAATATGCGTTTTTATTTTATGGTTTGAGCGTTAGTTTTGGCTTTTATTTCGAGGCTATTGAATAAGGCAATGGTCCAGCTATTCGCTGGTCTTCTCCTCATAGCTTCCACGCGTCAGTTTAAATATGGTGTTGAAAATAATAGTTTAATCGCACAGTAAGACTGATAGTTTAAACGATAGTTAAAGTGCACAGTTAAAACTGGTAGTTAAAATGATAGTTAAACGATATATCAGAAATTCCAGGTTGTAAATGATAAATTAAATGGTATAGTTTAACTGATAGTTAAGGGATAGTTTAAATAATATATCAGATTTCCAGGTTTTTATAAACGATAGATTAAATAAGAGTTAATTTACATATATATCCAAGGTCGAATATCACCGTGCACATACTAGTATTGCATGTATGATCAGGGATTATCATTGTGCTCTCAGCCTCGAGACGTTGTGATTGAGGCTGGTTTCTCCAGCCATGGACTTTGTTCCACTTCTTAGGATTCTCGACTGTTAAATAGATTGAGTTCTTGATACGAATGATGAGATGAATAGGAGATTCATTCTGTTCTCGATTGTTCCTTCTTCCTGCCCGAATCTGTTCGAAATCCACTCCACCATTTCATGCCTATTTATTACGTATATGATACTTCTATTCAAATGCCTCAATATACTAGATTTGGGATAGCATCCTGAGATAGCACGCATTTAAACAATTTTTTCATAGTCTAAATAGCATTCTGAGAAAGCGCTCACTCCGAGATAGCGGGAAGCTATGGCCGTGAGACTGTTAGTATACTCCTGCGAATAGCTTTGTCGATTCTAACTCTACATTTTTACTTGAGCATGACAACACAACCTTTAAACATTTACATGATGGATGGTAGCGTTTGTATAGCCTTTTAAGTGGGTATGGGAATGATTCCATCCTCGGCCTGATTATGGATAACGTATGGAAGTGGCAATTGGTATGGCTGGCCACATGGCAGCGTAAGTTTGGCTATGTCATGCCAACTGGAGCCGTTTTCTTATCCAATAACTTATAACTGTAGGTAAATGCATTTTTCTGCAAGTTTATTTTTAATTATCAGATATGGTGGTTATCATGACTGGTTGGGCGCGGCCGTGAACATAGAATGCCTTCCTTGTTCTCTTATTGATTCGATTTTATCATCGCCAGGTTGGGAAATAAGTTGTCATACTCTCGTTGTCGTATTTAGGGTCAAATGGTAGTTAATTTTAAGAAGTTTAAATGTTAGGGTTAATTGTAATAAATTAAATTTAGGGATTAAATGTAGGTGGCTGAATGTCAACGTTCAATGGTATTGTTTAACATTGTGGTTAGTGTTTAGGTTCTGATTTTGGTTTTAAAGACTTTCATTTAATATTAGGGTCTAGAATTGCTAGGTTAATAATTTGGGTTCAAGACTAGTTTTTAATGTTATGGTTCAGCTATAGATGAGGTGTTGTTCCACTTATGATGATGTTAGTTTTAAAATTGTCATGGAGAATACATCGCTATTTATTGTTGTCCCTCAAATGGATTCCTTCAATTATAACTTTTACATTTTGGTCGTCGGTATACCTGATCAGCACATAACCGGGGTGCCACATGGTTGTTTTTAATTGACTTTACGTATAATAAGATGTCACTTAATTAGGAAGTTACTGAAGTATGAAGTCACCTTCTTAATTTCAATACGAGGTTACCTGGAATTAGGCAAGTGATGTTAAGTGTAAATATTGACCTTTTCAATTTATGGTGTAAAATGTAATTTCAATTGATGATTTCTCTAATCGGGACGCCATTCCCCTTAGTGACCTCTTTAAATAATTACTATCCTTAATTATAGTGATTGAGACTTTGATAGTTGTCATGTTCATTAATGCCCCTTTTTACTTCGGTCACTTAACCTTTACTTAATAGGATTTCCATCTGGATTAGGATGTATATTGATATTCTCTACCGAGGTTCCTATATTTACGATGTTATTTATATCTACTAGCATTGTAATTAATGGTTATCTTGAATCATGTCATTACTAATGGTGAGAGTTGTCCCTTCCAATATTGCCCCTTACAAGTATTGTCATGTTAAAATTCTAGTGTTTTATAGATGGCCATTTTTGGATGATATAATGTTAATTCAACTATGATGTTACTTGTGAATATAATAATAAATTGCATTATCATTGAGATTTATGATTATAATGACATAGCATGAGAACTCCTCACGTTGGAATTAATTTTTTTTTATCTTGAAAGGGTTATTAGAATCAGGTGGTTGTAGCATATAAGAGCTATTGTAATGTAATATCATGGTCCGGATATGCGACATAAATGAATGATGGTTAATAAGACATGAAAGTGGTAGTTGTACTTGGATGAGATCGTCCTTCTGTCTGGTTTTCTTATGTTCTCACTGTGCACCCCAGTATGTCTCAATGTATGTGTTGTGCGCCGTCTGCCTATGGTCGTATTTGTTGCAGTTCCTCGTTGAGTGCCTTCAGTCTTCTTGTGCTGAACTTAGTGGTTGCATCTTGTTGGTTGTCGAGTGGCATCATACAGTTAAGTGTGTTGTTGCTTCTACACGCGCGCACACACCTTAAAAAAAATAAAAAATAAAAAAAATTGCACCTGTTACTAGATGGTTGTCGTAACGAGGAGGTCGTTATGGAATAAATGGGATAAAAATGAAGCACATGCATATTATGATGCTTTGGTAAATCAAGGGGCTGGAGAAGGTCCTCCGGAGCCTCCATCTTTGCCTTCAAGTTCTATTTCTTCTTCCTCTAAGCATTCTCATCACTCTCAACATTCTAGCCATAAAACCTCTTTTGAGAAACCATTATTAAATCTTGATGTAAAGTTTTCTTTACCTATGTTTAATGGAGATGCTAATCCTGAAAAGATAGATAATTGGATTCGACAGGTTGAAGTATATTGTCGTGTTCAACATATTGACGAAGAGGAAGTTAAAGTACAATTGGCTTCTCTTCAGTTGGAAGGCACCACTCTCGTATGGTGGGAGAGCAAGCTACATGACATAAGGAAGTGTATTAATCTTCTTTCCTCATGGTTGGAATTTAAATTAGAGATAAGGAAGAAATTATACCCATTAAGGTATTTACATAAAGCAATGATGGAATGGAAAACTTTGAGACATAGTAAAGGTCATACTATACAAAGTTTCACGAAAGAATTTAGGAAGAAATCTCTGGAATTGAATATTCCTTTGGATTCTTATGAAACTTTNCCCCAATAGTCTTGATGAAGTTTTTGTGCAAGCCACTTACCTTGAGAATAGGGGGAAACATGTTCAGGAAGATCCCAAGAAGAAACCTTCCAATTCCCCACACAAGAATTTCAAGAAGTTCAAAAGGAAGAACAAGAGGACCTCTACAGTGACGAGAGAGGGAGGAAAAACATCTTGCACTCATTACAAGAGGATCATTCACAATGAAGAACATTTTTGGAAACTACATCCAAAAAAGAAACCAAAATAGTTCGGTGGGAAGGGGAAGACAAACACTGTTGCTACAATCCAGCAAGATCTTGGTTCCAAATCAGGAGATGAAGGAAAGATCATAGCGACTAGATTACAAGGTAAATATTCTCTTCATGCTAGTTCAAGTTCCAATGATGAATCTCATATTGATGAATGGAAGAGGAATGTGTTACTTCATATACAAGTTGTATCTAAACCTACTAAGATACATACATTATTTGATCTGGGTTCCCAAGTAAACTTAATATCTGAAGCACTTGTCAAGAAGATGGGTCTTGTAATGAAACCACATCCAAAGCCTTACCCTCTTGGTTGTGTATGTGATAAAGAAAAACTTAATGTCACCAAACAATTTAGGGTCATATTTTCTAATGCTTCCAAGTTAATTGATGAAGTTGATTTGGATGTTGTACTATTTAATATATGTGGCATAGTGTTGGGGAGTCCTTATCTTTATGATAGAAAAGTTGTCTTCTTTCGTCATGAGGAAAAAATACCACCTTACTAAAGGGGGAGTGGAATATATTGTTATAGATCATAGCATGACGGTAAATATGACACTTGTTAGTGTAGGGAAAATGAAAAGAATCATAACCACTAATAAGAGATATGTACTCATGGTCATCAAAGAGAAAGATGTCAGGACATCCGACTCTTTCCAAGGATGTGATCCATATCATTAAANTTTTTTAATTATGATGATATTTTTCAGAAACTAGATGGATTACCTCCTAAGAGGCAAATCCAACATGAGATACATCTTCAACAAGATTCTCCTCTTCCTAATGTGGGCATGTATAGGATGTCAGTTCTAGAGATGACAAAGATCAATAAGTAGGTACAGGGACTATTGGATCAAGGGATCACCAGGACAAGTTCATCTCCTTGTGGTTCTCCGATCATGATGGTGAAAAAAAAATATGGCACATGGCGAATGTGTGTCAATTATCGAGCTTGGAATAAAATCACGGTGAAAAATCGATACCCTCTTCCTCGCATAAATGATTTACTTGATCAGTTGAAGAATGTTTTTTATTTCACTAAGTTGGATTTGCGCAGTGGATATCATCAAATCAGGGTTGCAGAACAGGATGCATGGAACACTGCCTTTAAAACCAAAAAAGGATTGTTTGAGTGGTTATTTATACCATTTGGGCTTTGTAATGCTTCGATGACTTTAATGCGTGTGATGAATGATGTATTCAGGCCTTTCCTGGATGACTTTGTGATTTTATACTTAGACGACATTCTTCTTTTTAGCGGAATTTGGGATGAACATGTAAGGCATGTAAAGCATGTATTGGATACTTTGCAAAGGGAAAAGATGTATGTGAAAATTTCTAAATGTGAATTTGGCAAGACTGCACTTGTATACTTAGGTCATATTCTGGTAGGAGGACAATTGAAGATCGATCCTTCCAAAATTGAAGTAATTGTAAGATGGCCCGAGAAAAAAAGTGTGACCAAAGTCCGAAGCTTCTTGGGTGCAGTCCAGTATTGGAGGATATTCATTCCCAACTTCTCATTTATAGAATCTCCTTTGCATGCCTTTGCTAGTTTGAAGAACACTTTTTAGTGGGAATGAAAGAAACAAAAATATTTCAACACTTTGAAGGAGAAGATCAGTACCACATCATTTTTAGCACTATCAAATATTCAACAGTCATTCAAGATCGAGGCAGATGTCAACGGATACGCCATGGGTGTAGTATTGATGCAATATCGTAAGCCTATTTGTTAGCACTTTAAGACCTTTAACCAATTTGTTGTTAACTATCCTACATATGATAAAGATTTGTATGCATTAGTTCAAAGCATAAATAAATGGAAGCACTACTTGTTAGGGCAGGAAACAATTATACATACAGATCACTAGCCCTTACAGTATCTTCAAGAAAAGACCAAACTGCAACAATATCAACACTACATATGGATGGGTTTTCTACAACAATTTCATTTGGTAATCAAGTACAAGAAGGGTACAAGTAACAAGGTAGCTTATATGCTTTCTAGACCTCCTATTGTTTCTTCTATTATTTTTAAGAATACTTCTTTATCTCATGATAGCTATGTAGAGAAATATGCCATAAATGAAGATTTTAAAGAAGTATATGAGAAGCTAACCCATGTTGCACAGGAAGACAGCTAGTGTTTGTAGGGAAAGTTACTCTATCATCTTGGGAAGCTATGTATTCATACAAGTGAAGGATTCCATGTGATACGAGAAGCTCATACTTCTCTTGTGTCTGGGCATTTTGGGGTAGGAAAAACTATGTCTCATTTGTAGAGGTTTTGTTATTGGCCTCAAATGAAATCAATTGTAACTAAATATGTAAAGGGGTGCATGATGTGTTATACCTGCAAGCCCACTAATAGAAAATTGGGTCTATACTCACCACTTCCTGTTCCATCCCATCCATGGGAAAGAATTTCCATGGATTTTGTAGGGGGTTTATGAATGACCAAAGGGGGTCATGATTATTTGTATGTCAAAGTGGATAGGTTCAAAAATATGTGTATCTTGATGACATGTAAAAATAACATCACTGCTAAGCAGGATGATAATCTCTTCTTTTAGTATGTTTGGGTTCACTTAGGGTTACCCACGTCCATTCTCTCAGATCGAGATACTCAATTACTTGGGGATTTTTGGACTAACATGTGGAGAATGATGGACACCAAATTGAAGAGGAGAACTACTTTTCATCCACAGACCAATGGACAGACAAAGGTGGTAAACATAACAATGGTATTTTTTCTTTGAGGCTACTGTAGAAATCATCCTAAGTTATGGGATGAGCAGATACCTTATGTACAACATGCTTATAATTGAGCTTTACATTCATCCACTCAGCGTTCACCTTTTGAGACATGTTTTGGGTACCTACCAAAGGTTACTTTGGACTTTATGTATGGGAAATGTGTCAATGTGAATGAAGAACAGACAGAGGACAAAGCTCGTAAGTTCATCCAGAGGATTCAATAGATACACCAGGCAGTCAGGGAACAATTGGAGAATATTCAATCATAGTATAAAGCATGGCATGAAAACCACAGGGTTGATCATCAGATCCATGTTGGAGACCGGGTATGGCTTCACATTGGGAAGGAATGATTGAAGGGTGAAGGAAAGAAACTCAAGCCCATCCAATATGGACCCTTCACTATTTTGGAGAAAATTAGCACTAATTCTTTTCGTTTAGATATTCCACCTTATATGAAGATCTATTTGGTTCCGAACGTAGATAAATTGAAACTTTTTGAGCCTCCCATGATCATGGATTAGGATGAGGAAGTTTCAATACCTTAAGTTTATGAGTTTTCCCCTGAGTACTTGGATGAGTTACAGGATGATATCATCCTAGACAGAAGGCCAATGACTTCATGCAGGGGTGATATTGATTATCTTCGAGTAGTTTAAAAGGGAACACATCCAAGAAAGACAAAGTGGATTAAGAAGGATAAGGTGAGGGAACTCTTCCCTCACTTACCAGTTGATTAATGAAATATTTTGGTGGTCCGAAAATCTCTCAGTGGGAACGCATGATCCATAAAGGATCCAGAGAAGTCTAAGAACATCTTAGAATGTAGAGAAGAAACTTAGAATGCTCAAAATGGCTTCAATAGATAACAAAAGGGAAAAATTTCAAAGTTCCCAAAACTCAATGAAAAGGGCATGATCACGAAGAGCGCCTCACAAGTTTTCTAATGGAGCAAATGGCTCATCAAACTATGTTATGGATAAAAAGTTATAAGCGATCAAAGTTTAGTCAAACATGGTCAAAAGTAAAAAAGTCAAAGTGACACGTAGCACAACTACAAGGGTGACACGTGGAACTTACATACAATTGAGTTGGCATGGGATGATTCGGCAAGGTAAAACACGTGGACAAATTAAATGGTGACACGTGTCCGTTTCATGGGCAAATTATATGGTGCCACATGGCCTAGTCATGGGCTGCTACATGGAACCTCTCCAATGGTTGGTGTGTAAAATTTATTTGACTCCATAGGATTCGAACTCATGAACTCTCCTAGCCCAAAATCCCCACAACTTTGCACTACCACTACACCACACTATGTTCCTTGTTTATTATATGGTTCAAATTACATTTAAGTTTAAATTTTGAACTAGGCACTAAAGGAAAGGGTCTAGGCCTTCGACCTGACACCTTATCACATGTTTTATCCCATACAACCACTATTTCCGCCAACCTAGGGGCTTATCCAAATATTCTTCATTTTAGTAGCAACTGCCACTATATTTAGAACATTTTTCCATTTAACCGCCCACCAAAACCACCACTAGACTTAGCGGAGCATGCCAACAATATGCTAAAAGGAAGAGTCTATGGGATTGGACCCTGGAACCTCCCCAACAGCCTATGCCTTAAAATAGCTTTAGTAACCAATGCACCAACAGACTCACTTATTACATAACTTCCCGCGAATTGTATAATAAGGAGGTTTCGGGTAGAGTTTCATGAGAGGTGAGACCAAGTGCGCTCGTAAGGATCTATATAGACTTGGGAACAATTTTTGAGATATTGACACACATTTCAATATTTTCATCATTTATTGCAGGAGCAGTGGCATGCAAATAGAGGTAGGGGTGCCTCTTGGTCCAAAAAGTGTTAGACTCAGATCGAGGAGTGGAGATAGTAATTTTTAGGTAAAACGACACCACAAATGTAGTGGTGTTGTTAGTTTTATGATCTAAGGAAATATTTTGTAGCTTAACTCAAGAATTAGGTATACTTATGTGTTTTGCTCAATTCTTTTGTGGAGTTAATAAAAAGACCTACCCATTTGAGAGCAGAGCCCAGAGACATTGTCCACTAGGGATGAACTTCGTTATCAATTTCTTTGTGTTCATATTGCAATATTATGTCTCTTTCCTTTTGACATTTTTCTTCTTTATGGTGTACTTTAGTTTATGCTCATTTTATATAGTCCTTTAATAAGTCCCCTAATGGAAAAGATACTAGATCACCCATTGAAGTTCCTTTCATGTAGTGTACCTCAAAATCACCATAAAAAAAAAATTATTCGTACATCTATCCTTGAAAGGTTTTCGAGATCTCAAGCAAGTAGGCTTTCTGTTAGAAGGCTTGAGTCTGATGGTTTTGTTAGAGTCCTTACTATCGTCGACTGTCCTTACCATTCAACTTAAGTTTTCTAATCAACGATATAATGAGTATTTACTCATCACTTCAATGTTTAATTAAGATCCTGAAATTTATAATTACTTTCTTATCTTCTAGTACCTATAGCACTACCACAGTCTTAACAATACAAGCAAATTTGGGGTCTTTATGACCAAAACCCTACATAGAAAAATTCCCTCCATCTGCAATACAATCTACTTGTAAAACGGTCTATTACTTCCATACCTCTATCTAGGATGAAGACTCTCCAACGTTCCTTTACTAGTCCATTCATTACATTATTAGAGTTGTTCCCATAATAATAAATTTCTTTTAGGTTCCTACAGTTTGTGAAACATAACAAAGGTCAATCGGGTTTCATGGATTATAAGTGCGGAACACAAAATGAAACAAAGGGGCCACACTGTTTGCCAAAAAACATGAAAAAATGGGAAGACTATGGACCCGGTACTTCGGAGTTTTGGGGTTCAGGATTTCATGTTTGAAAGTGTCAAACATTAACACACCATAATCTATGAAAGGTGAAAAAGGAAAGTGGCACCCGCCCATTGGGGTTTTGGGGTTCATGACTTCGTGAGTTCAAGTACCCAAACAACAACATATACAAACTTCCGAAATTGCGAAAAAATGTCCAGCGTATTAGGATTTCAGGGTTCGGGATCCACACACCACAACTCCCAAAAGGTGAAAAAGGAAAGTGGGACCTACCCATTGGGGTTTTGGGGTTCGGGACTTCATGAGTTCAAGTACCCAAACAACAACATAAACCTCCAAAAAATTACGAAAAAGGAAAAGGTGAGACCCGCATTTTAGAATTTCGGGGTTCAGGGTTTCGCAGTTTTCATAGCCAAAAATCCAACATACAAAAATTCCCAAAATGGTGAAAAGAAAAGAAAGTGGAAATAACATTTCGATATTTCAGAATTCAGGGTTTCAAGATTTCAAATGCCAAACAACAATACACAACAATTCCCGAATTCTGAAAGGTGAAAGGGTTTGGAACCAACACTTCAGGATTTCGGGATTCGGGGTTTCGGGGTTTCAAATGTCAAACAACAACATACTACAATTCCCAAATTCCAAAAGGTGGAAGGGTGTGAGACCAACACTTCGGGATTTCAAGATTCGGGGTTTCGAGGTTTCAAATCTCAAACAATAACATACTACACTTCCAACAAACAAAAAAAACGAAAGAAGAGAATGTGGGACCCGCATTTCGGGGCTTCGGGGTTCGAAACTTCATGAGTTTTAAACCTCTCATGTAACCAACCTCTGAAATACAAAAAGTGGAAGCTTCGGGTTTTCAGGCTTCAGAACTTCATGAGTTCAAAATCCATACATCAATATACATGAACCTTCGAAAGGCGAAAAAAAGGAAGTTGGACTAAGTGTTCCTGTTGAAAAGAATTCATGTAATAATTCAATCAAAACACAAAGGAAGAGAGTACTATGCTTCCACTGTAACTCTTCACACTGATTTTCATCACTCCCTGACCTTTATCCTTTGCGGGTACTCTTGATTTTCATTTTTTTTGAGAGGACTCTTACTTTCATTTCTTGGAGACTGAAGGTGTAGAAGGATACGATATACCTTTACCTCACAGAATTTCGAAGGCCTAAGGACTTAGGAATTTTACATGCACAGAAGGGCACAAAAGATAAAATTTTCTTTATAAGGTAAATTCTATAATATCCCCTTAGTCTCAATGCATTAAACGTAAACAATACTAGATCTATAAATACATGGTTAAGAATATCATTCCATTAGAGATTAGTCATTAATAATGATGTTCCGAGGGATCTGAGTTTTGGTTTCCTGGGGGTTTATCTACAGAGAGGATCTGCCTCATTGTCATTAATCTCCTCTTTCCATAGAAAAATAATTATAGATGTTCTTCACATATATTCCCCATAACAAAAAAAAATGGGAAAAAATGTTACAGTTCCAATTTAATCAATAAAATGCATCAGAAAAATCATTTAGACAGAGAATGGACATCATTCCAGTTCGGATTTAATAAGACATTGAAATAAAAACACAGTCATTCATAATACAGAGGGGTAGATCAACATATCTGAAGCCAATCCGCGGGAAGACAAAGGGAACAACCACGTTCCTCCCAACCGTAGAATAGGGCAGCCAAAGTCACTTGCCTGATTCACCCCCTAGCTTGACCATGAATCAATGAGGGAAAACTTGGAAATTCCTCCTAGGCAATGTCCTTCAATTCCAACAGCTATCCTCTTGCCTCACACTTACTCAACAATGCTCATAACAGCAAGAAAAATTGGTTTCAACAAACTCCTCTTGCCTCACACTCAATCCGCAGTGTTCATAACAGCAAGAGAGTTTAGAAATCCTTTCCCTAGAATACTTGGGAGCATCCAGCCTCCTCGCATATGCTATTTATCAATTTCTTTGCCTGGGTCTTTTCCCTCCTTTGGGGATTTCCACAACTCTCTTAATCCCTAATTTTTCGGGTTTCTAGTGGCCAAATCTCTGATTTTCCACATCTCATAATCATTCTAGAGGAAGTTCCAACATGTTCCCCCACTCATAGAGTCACGGTCAGTTAATTTTAACATGGTTGCTCCATTTGTCCTCCTGCAATTAATATATAAATATTTTGTTGTGATACAAGTGTCATATTCAAATAGTTAGTTGAGTCCAAACAGATCTCTTCCCAACAGTCACAATAATTAAATACAGTTATTAAATTCGAATTTCAAAATTGCCATAAATGGCAAAAATTTTCCAGATTCGAATTTTCCAAAAACGAAAATAAATTTCCAGCATATATAAAAAAATATATTTTATTTTTGGGGAATGCCACATCCTTTCCCCCTTTAGTAAAACACCATCCTCAGTGTTTGTTCTTTTCCTAGAACAGGATTGGATAAGATTTTCACAAATCTCCTTCCAATTCCCAAGTGGCCTCCTCAGGACTCAAGTGCTTCCATTGTACCTTTACCTGAGCGATGGCTCTGTTCCGAAGTGTTATTTCTCTCCAGTACAGAATGCACAGGGGTTCCACCTAGAACTCGCCTTCGAGTTCCACCTGCATGAATGTTCCAATCAATCATATAAGTAGGGTCATGAATATACTTTTTCAACAAAGAAACATGAAATACATTATGAATTCTTAGATTAGCTGGAAGTGCAAGTTGATATGCTACGGGTCCAATTTGAGCTAGTATCTCGAAGGGCCCACAAAACCTAGGTGCCATCTTGGCACAATTCCCTAACTTTAGCGACCTTTTTAGGGCTTTGACCTTCAAATAAACATGGTCTCCCACTTGAAATTCCAACTGTCTTCTTTTCTGATCCGCATAACTCTTTTGTCTGTCATGTGCCTCTTTCAAGTCCTATTGTACCTTCCTTACCATGTTTTCCATTTCTTGGAGCATCTATGGTCCAACCATGAGTTTGTCATCTGGGTTATCCTAGCTAATTGGAGTTGTACACTTTCTGTCGTATAGTATTTTGAAAGGGCTCAACTTAGCCGAAGTTTGGTACCCATTGTTATATGCAAATTCTACCAAGTGTAGGTAGTCTTCCCACTTGTTCAGTTTTGTTCTTACATACATGCAGAGCATATCCTCTATGATTTGATTTGTCTTTTCGGTATGTCCATCCGTTTGTGGATGATAACTCATACTGAAATTCAAATTAGTATTTATCCCTGCAAACAGTTCCTTCCAAAAAGAAGATGTGAATTTTACGTCTCTATCTGAAATCACCATTTTAGGAATACCATGCAGTCTAAAAATTTCTTTCATGAATATTTCAGCAATATTAATATCTTTAAAAGTAGACTTTACATAAATAAAATGTGCAAACTTACTGAGTTTATCAATTACAACCATGATAGAATCATTATGTTTCTGAGTTTTAGGCAAACCTATGATAAAGTCCAGTGAGATGGTCTCCCATTTCCATTCGGGTACTGGTAATGGCTATAATAGGCCGGTTGGATGGTGGTGTTTGGCCTTAACCTACTGGCAATCTTGGCACCTTGTCAAGTACTCTGCTATTTTTACCTTCATATTAGGCTAGTAAAATAGTTTTCTGAGTCCTATTATTGTTTTTTGGTAACCCGAATGGCCAGAATATGGTTTCTTATATACTTCGTCTAAAATAGTTAATTTTAGCTCTACTGAATCTAGTATGTAAAGTCTTCTTTAAAATCTTAATAGTCCCTCCTTGTCGATACTTATATCCAGTTCATCCAAGTTTGTGACATTGTTTTGAAATTCTTCCATCATCGTAGTGTAATTTCTGTCGTTAACACCTGTCGTTCTTATTCTTTGTTCCAGATCACTTTCTACTATGCGGATATTTATCTCAAATAACCCATGGATTCTGCGGCTTAAAGCATCTTCTACTTTATTTTCCTTACCCTTGATATGTCTAATTTTAAAGTCAAATTCGCTCAAGAAGGCTAGCCACCTTGATTGTATTGCATTAAGGTTTGGTTGGTTAAACATATATTTCACCCCGCTATTATCTGTCAATAGTAAGAATTTTCTGCCCATTATATAGTGTCGCCACATTTTTAAGGCATGCATTACTGCTGCCAATTCTAAGTCATGATTCACATAATTTCGCTCATGTTCCTTTAATTTCCAAGACTCATAACAAATCACATGCCCTTCCTGAGTTAGAACACCACCTAATCCCTCTTTACTTGCATCGACACATACAGTGAATTATTTATCTGGGTCTGCTACCTTCAAGATGGGCGCCGATGTCAATAATTCTTTTAGCTTGTTAAAACTGTCTTGACACTTTTGCAACCATTTAAACTTGGTCCCTTTCTTTTGTAATGATGTGATAGGGTAGGATATCTTGGAGAACCCTTCTATAAATCTACAATAATATCCAGTGATTCCCATGAATGACTGGATATCTACCACATCCTTAGGCATTGGCCATTCCATAATGGCTTTTATCTTTTCTGGGTCTATGGCAATACCTTCCAAGGAAATGACATGTCCTAAATATTGTATTTCTTTTTTATAAAAATCACATTTGTCAAATTTTGTGTATAGTTTATGTTTCCTTAGTGTTTTCAGAACTATTCGTAAGTGTTCATCATGTTCCTCCTCCATTTTAGAATAGACCAAAATATCGTTGATAAATACTACTACGAATTTGTCTAAGTACTGGCTGAAAATGTTGTTCATCAAGCACATAAATGTGGCTGGTGCATTAGTGAGTCCAAAAGATATGACTACAAACTTGTAGTGTCTGTATCTTGTACGAAAAGATATTTTGTTTATGTCCTGGTCCTTTATCCTAACTTGATGATAACTGGATCGTAAATCCAATTTTGAGAAAATCTTGGCCCCACCAACTTGATCGAACAAATCATTTATCCTAGGTAAGGGGTATTTGTTCTTAATGGTCACTTTTTTTAGTTGTCTATAATCGATACAAAGTCTTAGAGTACCATATTTATTTTTCACAAAGAGGATTGGTGCACCCCATGGCGAGACACTTGGTTTGATATACTCTTTATCCAACAATTTCTGTAATTGTATTTTTAATTTTGTCAGTTCTGGTAGGCTCATTCGGTAGGGTGCTTTTGAGATAGGGGCTGATTCGGGTAGTAAGTCTATAGAGAAATCTATTTCTCTCCTAGGAGATAATTCCAGTATCTCATCAACAAACACATCTCTGAATTCCTGTAGGACAACAAAGTCTTCTAACTTGGGCTTATCTTCTGTTTCTAATAGATTTGTCACTTGGATGGCGTAAACTTGACATCCCTTTCTAATACATTTCTTGAATTTCATCGCTAAAACTTGTTTGAATGACACAGGTTTTGGTATACCTTGGGTTGTTCTAACAATGCCAAAATTATTTTTATATCTAAGTATCTTTGTATAATAGTCTAGTACTTCTTTGTGTTGTTCCAACCAATCCATCTCGATAATCATATCATAAGATCCTAGTGATAGGATGTTCAAATTGGTCCTTATCTTTTGACCATCTAAGCTGAACTCAAGATCAAAAATAAAGTTATCTACTTTTCTTTTAGTACCTGTTTCTAGTTGTACAAGCCAAGATTTTTCGTGCTTTTGTTTCTTAAGTTTATTCAACTATACTACATCTAGAGTAATATAACTTAACATAGCTCTAGGGTCAATTAAAACAGAAATTTGAGTGTCATGGATTTTACCTTCAATTTCTACCACTGAGGACTGGTGGTTAGCTTGTCGACCATCTATGGCTGCATTTATTCAATGCAAACTTCTGCCCATGTCTCCCACTGTCGAGGCTTCCTGTAAATTGTGAACAACAGTTATGTTTGTTGTAATTAAATGTGGACAGTTCCTCCTTAGATGAGGCTCTCCACACTCCCAACACTTTAATGGCTCGTGGGCATTGTCCCCAAACTTCTTCATTCCTAGGTTTACCGGTTTACCGCTACCTCGTGTGTTCGGATGATTGGAGTGAAAATCTTTCCTTGGGAAACGTTTAGTTTCATTCCGATAAGGAGTTGGCTGGTATCCCTTCTTTCACAGGTGCATTCCATCTTGCTTCTTATCCTTCCAGGTCTTGGGAAACTCTACCCGTTGTTTATACTAGTCATAGGACATTCGCGCCTTCCTGAATGCCTCACTCAAGGATTTGGGGTTGTCAAATTCCATTCTGTCCCTGTAGGATTGTGGTAAACAACTTAAGAATTGCTGGATTTTTACCTTATCCTCCCAGATGTATGGTACAAAACTTAGTAGTTTCTGAAATTTATTTATAAGGTCCTCCATTGTCATTTGTCTGAGTCATAACTCATAGAATTCTTTCATATTCCTTTCATAATAGCTTTTAGAAAGGTATTGTTTCTTAAAATACTTCTTAAAGTCAAACCATTCCAACTGTTTCTCCTTTAGTCCCTTGGCCAATTTCAGGTCCTGCCACCAAATGTTGGCCTTCCTCTTCAGATTGTAGATGGCCATTCTCACTTTCATGTTACTGGAATAGTTTTAGATTTGCAAGTATTTTTTGATGTCCAACAACCATGCCTCAACTTCTTCTCCTGTCCTGGATTCTCCATCAAAAGTAGTTGGTTTAATCTTTTTAAATTCTCCTTCAAGGTGGTCTATTTGTTTTCTTTTTCTGTCTAGTATGGTTTTTTCTTGAGCTGAAGGTGTCCCTTCAAACGAACTGTCTCCTTTTTTTGTTTTCACACCACAATTTGTGGAGGCCCTTTTTCTAACCTCTTCCTCAGAGTTATCATCTTTTGGGATTTTCTTGGTTACTATACTACACAACAGGACTTCATTTATCTCTTGTTGTTCCTGTTGTGCCTTCTTCAATTTTTAATTGTTGGCTTTAAGAACCTGTAGTTCAACAATAAGGTTCCTCATTGTTTCCAACACCTTCGTGGGTGAGCTTCCATCACTATTCTGTCTCGGATCTCTAGGAGGTCCTTGCTATGGATTCTCTTCCACCCTAATTTTTGCACCTTCTTGAGCTGACATTATTCAACAAAAAAAAAAAAATCTTTCTGTCTGTAATCCATAAGATTTATTAGTTTTTTGATAAATCAGAATATATACTAAGAAATTAATGTGGCCCTATTTAGGCCCAGTGTTGTAACTTTTTCTCTGATACCATATGTAGTGTACCTCAAAATCACCATAAAAAAAATAAATTAGTTGTACATCTATCCTTGAAAGGTTTTCGAGATCTCAAGCAAGTAGGCTTTATGTTAGAAGGCTTGAGTCTAAGGGTTTTGTTAGAGTCCTTACTGTCATCGAATGTCCTTACCATTCAACTTAAGTTTTCTAATCAACGATATAATGAGTATTTACTCATCACTTCAATGTTTAATTAAGATCCTGAAATTTATAATTACTCTCTTATCTGCTAGTACCTATAGAACTACCACCATCTTAACAATACAAACAACTTTAGAGTCTTTATGACCAAAACCCTACATAGAAAAATTTCCCTTTGTCTGCAATACAATCTACTTGTAAAAAGGTTTGTTACTTCCATACCTCTATCTGGGATGAAGACTCTCCAACATTCCTTTAGTAGTCCATTCATTGCATTATTAGAGTTGTTCCCATAACAATAAGTTTCTTCTAGGTTCCTACAATTTGTGAAACATAATAGAGGTTAATCGGTTTTCCACGATTATAAGTGCCGAACATAAAATGAAACAAAGGGGCCACGTTGTTTGCCAAAAAACACGAAAAAACAGGAAGACTGTGCACCCAGTACTTCGGGGTTTCGGGGTTCGGGATTTCATGTTTGAAAGCGTCAAACATTAACACACCACAACCTATGAAAGGTGAAAAAGGAAAGTGGGACCCGCCCATCGGGGTTTCGGGGTTCGGGACTTCGTGAGTTCAAGTACCCAAACAACAACATATACAAACTTCCAAAATTGCGAAAAAATGTCCAGTGTATCGAGATTTCGGGGTTCGGAATCCACACACCACAACTCCTGAAAGGTGAAAAAGGAAAGTGGGACCCACCCATCGGGGTTTTGGGGTTCGGGACTTTGTGAGTTCAAGTACCCAAACAACAACATAAACTTTCAAAAAATTGCGAAAAAGGAAAAGGTGAGACCTGCATTTCAGAATTTCGGGGTTCAGGGTTTCGTGGTTTTCATAGCCAAAAATCCAACATACGACAATTCCTGAAATGCCGAAAAGAAAACAAAGTGGAAATAACATTTCAGGATTTCGGAATTCGGGGTTTCAGGATTTCAAATTCCAAACAACAATACACAATAATTCCCAAATTCCGAAAGGTGAAAGGGTTTGGAACCAACACTTTGGGATTTTGGGATTCCAGTTTTTGGGTTTCAAATGTCAAACAACAACATACTACAATTCCCAAATTCCAAAAGGTGGAAGGGTGTGAGACCAACACTTCAGGATTTCAGTATTCAGGGTTTTAAATATCAAACAACATCATACTACACTTCCAACAACAACAAAAAATGAAAGAAGAGAAGGTGGGACCCGCATTTCGGGGTTTCGGGGTTCTGAACTTCATGAGTTCAAGTGCCCAAAACCTCTCATGTCACCAACCTCCGAAATGGAAAAAGTTAAAGCTTTGGGGTTTCGGGGTTTGGAACTTTGTGAGTTTAGAATCCATACATCAATATACATGAACCTTCGAAAGGCGAAAAAAAGGAAGATGGACTAAGTGTTCCCGTTGAAAAGAATTCAGGTAATATTTCAATCAAAACGCAAAGGAAGAGAGTACTTTGCTTCCACTGTAACTCTTCACACTAATTTTCATCACTCCCTAACCTTTATCCTTGGCGGATACTCTTGATTTTTGTTTTTTTTTAGAGGACTCTTACTTTCATTTCTGGGAGACTGAAGGTGTAGAAGGATACGATATACCTTTACCTCACAAAATTCCGAAGGCCTAAGGACTTAGGAATTTTACACGCACAGAAGGGCACAAAGGATAAAATTTTATGTATAAGGTAAATTCTATAATATCCCCTTAGAGTCTAAATGAATTAAACGTCAATAGTACTAGATCTGCAAATACATGGTTAAGAATATCATTCCATCAGAGATTGGTCATTAATAATGATGTTCCGAGGAATTTGAGTTTTGGTTTCCTGGGGATTTATCTACAGAGAGGATCAACCTCATTGTCATTAATATCCTCTTTCCATAGAAAAATAATTATAGAAGTTCTTCACATATATTCCCCATAAAAAACAAAAATGGGAAAAACTGTTACAGTTCCAATTTAATCAATACAATGCATCAGAAAAATCATTCAAACAGAGAGTGGACATCATTCTGGTTCTGATTTAATAAGACATCGAAATAAAAACACAGTCATTCATAATAGAGAGGGGTATATCAACATATCTGAATCCAATCCACGGGAAGACAAAGGGAACAACCACGCTCCTCCCAACTGTAGAACAGGGTAGCCAAAGTCACTTGCCCGATTCACCCCCTAGCCTGACCATGAATCAATGAGGGGGAACTTGGAAATTCCTCCTCGACAATGTCCTTGAATTCCAACAATTTTCCTCTTGCCTCACACTTACTCAACAATGCTCATAACAAGAAGACAATTTGGTTTCAACAAATTCCTCTTGTCTCACACTCAATCCGCAGTGTTCATAACAATAAGAGAGTTCAGAAATCTTTTCCCCAGCATACTTGGTAGCGTCCTGCCTCCTCGCATATGCTATTTGTCAATTTCTTTGCCTGGGTCTTTTCCCTCCTTTGGGGATTTTTGCATCTCTCTTAATCCCTAATTTTCAAGGGCTTCCAGTGGCCAAATCTCTGATTTGCCACTTCTCATAACTATCCTAGAGGCAGTTCCAACATGTTCCCCAACTCATGGAGTCATGGTCAGTTGATTTTAACATGGCTGTTCCATTTGTCCTCCTGTAATTAATATATAAATATTATGTTGTGATACAAGTGTCATAGTCAAATAGTTAGTTGAGTCCAAATAGATCTCTTCCCAACAATCACAATAATTAAATACAATTATTAAATTTGAATTTTCGAGTTGCCATAAATGGAAAAAAAATTTCAGATTCGAATTTGCCAAAAATAGAAATAAATTTCCAGCATATATAAAAAAAAATATTTTGTTTTTGGGGAATGTCACATTTCACCACTTCAATTAGCACTTTTTCATTTTTTTGAGATGAGGGCAATCAATATATGAATTTCCTTTCATCATCTCTTTTGGACAAGATGGGGGCAATCAAATTATGAATTTCCTTTCACCATCTATCTTATAATTTAATACTTTGAAGTGGGGGAAATCACTTTGTATGTAACATACAAAGGATGCTATTTGTTTAAATCTTTAGACTCAAAAGAAGGCCTGTCAACAATTTTAAGAACACTCTAAATCTAAGTTTCTTCGAATTTTCAATACACCTTCACCTATAGGAGAATTTTTTGGGGAATTTTAATTTTTTTAGGGGTCATCCTTGAGCGAATTAGTCTGTTTAAAGTCTGATAGCAGAGCTAAAATTATCAGGATTATCCTATACATACTTTTTCAAATAAAATCAAAGGAACATAAAGATTTTCGCCTAATCATGTTTTGAAAATATGTTTTTAAGTTTTCAAAGTCTAGGTAAGTTTCTTTATTTTCTATGAAGACTAAAAGGAAGAGAAAGGAAATATAAAATATTGAATAGATAAAAATATGGGGATATGTAAAAATAACCAGATCAAATATTCAGAGGATCTGAAACAAAATATCCTTATCCCAGACAAGTTTGTGTATTAAGTTCAGACTTATTTTGAGTTTATTTATTAATATATTTATTTTGTATACACGAGATGGATTTATAATTTATGAGCATGACACTTCAAGTTATATTTTTCTACATCTCCAATTTTTAGATCAGGTGATAACATTATCATGAGATAAACTTCCTTTGCATGTATTTCAATCAATTTTATTCAGACTATAAATAAGAATAGGAACTCATACCTTATTTTTCTTTTGAATTTTGAATAAGGAATATCATCTATTTATCACCTGCTTTTAGAGAAATCAAACAGACGAAAATATGAGTGTCAAGCTTTTCTTGAGCCTCATATCATGTTCAACAAGATCTATTCTGCAAAGCACCAAGAAAAGTATACCACATGCCTTCATCCTTCTGCGACCTAAAAGTAACCCTATTGTTACACATTATTTTGGTCACCCCAGTGATCCATTGACAACATGTGTTCATGTTCCCATGAAAAGATAAAAAGAGTCTTTCTCCATGAGAAAAGTGATGGACTTTCTGTTCTGAAAAAGCCTATTACAGAAGGTCATCGCACCCTACAAAATGCATGGGTTGTGACGATCCTTGATCATCGCATCCTTCTCTAGAGATGGACTGTGATGTCTTTGGAAGCTTCACTATACCTAGGGGCGACGATGGAAAAATCTAAGGAAAATTCAAACTTCATGAAAGTTCTAGAAGGGAATCTTCTAGAAGATGAGGTGGCCTCCGAATGGTTTGGATCTTACTTTCTTCTCTGATTTGGTGGGATCATCCTAATCTCCTCACCCATCTCTCTTTCACCCTATATAAAGAGGGATCTCTCATGGAAAAGGTAACAGTTGAATTGTAATGATCCCAAGCCAAATTCTTTCTTGGAATCACTAACTACTACTAATTTATTGAGCTATTAAGTGCATACAAGATTCATCAACACATGGAGATAACAATATATTCAAGATGTAGAAGCACAAGCAAAGATATGACCTTTTTATTATGAGCAATGTAAGATCAATACAATAGATGGCTGATATGGCATAAACCTCAGATGGTCATACAAGCAATAGATATGAGCTGCTACAAAATGCTCCCGACAATACAAAATAAGCCTCCAAAGGATGGATATACAATGAA
>JASDQU010711839.1:0-10275 GCA_032191745.1 Picea mariana
TTAATTGCAACAATAAAATCATTCCAAGAGGTTAAAATTTTACCATGTTTCTTCATGTCCTCCTGAGTCTTGGATTCCCACCAAATGAGTGCTGCACTATCCAATCTTAAAGAAGCAAGCTGAATCTTAGTTTCATCATCTTGAATTTTTTGTATCCTACAATACACCTCAATCTCATGAATCCAATTATCTAATCTCTCAACATTAACTTCTCCATTGTACATTGGCAATTCGAATTTAATATCAAGCTTTAACAAAAGAATTTGTGAAGGAGTTTTACCATGTCCCTTTGGAGAATTTGGAAGAGGTCTTGAATTAGTAGAAGAAGAAGAAGAAGAAGAAGATGGAGGTGAGGGTGGTGGAGAAGCACCATTCCCTCCATTTCCATTTGGAGTTTTATCACCACTGTCTCCCTTGTGCTTTGAAGGGTTGGAGCCTTCACCTTGCAACCTTGTATTCCTTTCCATCAAGATCTTCATCATCTCTCTCATTTTCATGACATCCTTTCTGAGATCTTCATCTTCTGCAGGAACATGTTCATGACTCTCTTCATGAGCCATACTTGGTGAATGCCTCCTTGAAACTTGCGGTGATGATATATGCTTCCTCCTTGAAGGATGAGAACTTGGCTCTACAAGTTGACCTTATCCTCTTGTGAGTTTCAACCTTGTGAGCATCAGAAAACAAACACTTGCAAATAATCAAGTCTTCAAAAACCTATTCTCTGATACCAACTTGATCTAAAAATGAAGAAGACTTGTATTCTTGAAAGTATTTGTAAGATAAATTTTATGTGTTAAAATGAAAATGGATCAACTTTGCAACACAACTTTAATAGGATATACTCATTCAAGATGCATATAAACAACAGCAAAAATAGTGAACAGAAAACACATAACACAACAAATGATAAAGGAGTTCACCCTTCTCTTGGGCTACATCTCTTGGTCTAGCTTCCAATGGATCATTTGTATTATTTTCTCAAAGTGCTCAAAAATGTGTTTTACAATGCTAAAAATGCCAAATAGTCTACTCCAATGGCTTCAGAACGTCCAAAAACCCCTAGTTGGGCTTTTTCGGCACCTCGTTTGGCCAAAAATTGAAGAAGATAGGCTCCCTGGAAGTCCCCCCTTCAAACTTGTTGTCTCTGCATCTACAAAATGCACCCTTGTTGGCTCAACCTAGCCCACATGCATTTTTAAGTGTAAAAACTTAGCACCAGATGCAACCACGCAAATCGTGCAAACTGTAGGACAGTTACGGGTGCACCTAGCCCCTAACCATCAAGGGCAAGGTCGTATGACCCATGCGACCACGCGCTAGTATAAACATAGGCTCCCGTTCCACAAGCCAATGGTCAAAGGAAAAATGGTGGGTCGTTTGTATAACCATTGGAACAAAACACAACCGTGCACGCACTCGAATGGTATAGCATTGGGTCATATGTAATACAATGTGCGACTAAGGGCTGGGGCGAAGCCCTGGCCCGGTCGCGCCCCAAACTATACACATATGCAAGCATTTAAATATATTTTTCCATATATATTACAAGGAACAACTAGTGGCATGCCGATTGGCAGCTCTTGCCATGTCTTTCCCCCCTGCTCGGAGGTCGCGGGGTCGACTTCGGCTAATGACATAATTTTAAACCAATAAATATATGACACGTGGCGGCCATTGACTGGGCCATGTGTCATCATCCCGTTCACTGCAAACATGCCATGTCACATGCCAATTGTTCAAATAACTATCTACCATGTGTCATATGGCCTGCCACGTGTTGTATGGCCTGCCACATCAGCGTCCGTACAGACTGTACAGTCAGCACCCCTTTTTTTTGCATGTTTTTCATTTTGAACAGAACGCGATATCTCTCGCTCCCGACGTCCGTTTGAACCCAAACGAGTTACGTTGGGTTCGTAACGACGAGGCCTGCTCTCTCATTCGATTTGAAGCGATTTTGAACACTTTGAATTTTTGAGAAAAATTTGATCCCCTTGATCAACTTTAAATGCAAGAATTCAAGGAAGACAATAAAAAGCGAAGAAGAATCCAAGAAATGATAGGGATAAAGAGAAAACACTCACCAGAATGCATGAAAAAAGGTGAAATTTCTAGTGAAGGTAGGAGAAAGGTAATGGATGATGAACAACCAAGAATTGCTTGGGAAAATGACCTCAAAGATCAAATGGAACAATGCATATATTCTTGAGTTTCCTCATAAAAGCTTCCACCCAGACAGATAAATGAGAAKAAAATAGTAAGTTGACTCTAAATCGTCAAAGACAAATAGTGACTACAAGGTAAGGAAGAAAAATGTCAAAATTCCAAACAAAATTTGATCAATTCTTAGAAAGCAAAGTGTTGAAGGCCAAGACAAAGATATACTAAGATTGTAAGACTTTTGAGAAAGTGCCAACAGTAAGAKATAACTCAAAGAATGAAATCCCTAGAATATTTTTCACATAAAAGGGGCAGCGCTTTGGTGTAAAAGGCACCAGAGCATTCCAACGCTCTGTGTAAGACCAGTAGGGAGCGCCAGTGCTCTGATAGCAAGGGCAAGGGAGCGCTAGGCTCTTAAAGTTTAGAAAAATGCCCATAAAATAAAAAAATTCAACCAAACTCAGACAATCAAAGTGAATATGATGAAATAAAGAGCCAATCAACAGATCTAAGAATTAGAGACACAGTATGGAGAAGATCAAAGAATGAGCAAAGGCCAAGACAAGACCTAGGAAAGGAATCAAAAATCAAAGCTCCACCCCAGTGGAGTCGCCAATTTCTATTACAGAGAAATCTCATTGTGAACAAGTGGATTACCTCTTGGATACTAGACCCCTATGACCAAGACAGAAAATGCTATTGTGGACACTGACATTCCTTTTAGATCTAATTAAGCTAATGTATGAAGAGGAAGAAGAAAATTGTACCTTTTTAATGGCATTTGTCCTTTCTTGCTCCAGGTTGATATTGATCTCCAAGCTCAGTTGAAGGTCCTATGGTAAAATGAGAAACAAAAACAATTCTTCCTGCTCTACTATGATTAGCTTTATAATGAATCAATGAAATAAACAAGTTCATATACACAAACTCTAAAGGAAACAGACCAAGCATGAATTTATATTAATGAGAACAAAGTGTTGCATACAACCATGGATGTAGTGCAGCAGATTCACCAAGCTCCCTTTTTCCATACCCTTGCTCAAATAATCCACACACAGAATGTTGATGCTTCAATGATATCTCCCTTATGAGATCATAAGTTAGATGCTTTACAATGTCTCTATCCTTTCCTTATGAGATAATAAGTTAGGTTCTTCTCTCAAACTCTATATCATACCATTTCTCATGAGATCATAAGTTAGGTATCTCTCTCAATATCCATCATGTACCTTTCACCATGAGAAAGCCTCCTTATATAAGCTTGGAGAGACCCAACCACCTTGAGAGATCTTTGGGATAAGTTGAGGATTCCTCTCCCTCAGTTGTGGATCTTCCCTAAGATCATGCCTTGACCTCAGATTTGAATCCAACCAACTTCAGAGATTAAGGGGATTCTTCCTTGATTTATCTCAACAAACCAAAATTCGCTCAAAAAGTGCAGCGCTCCCCCAAAAGGGTGCACAGAGTGTTTCAACTCTCCCCCAAATAAGCCTAGGGAGCACCGGCACTCCCTGACAGTGGGTAGGGGAGTGTTTCCTTCAAAAAATAATTTTTGAGTGGTTTTCTTCATGGAAAATGCTTTGTACTCTTCACCAAATGATTTCTCTTCCTAAAACCAGTCTTTGAGGGTGTCTTAAGTGTCCTTATGATGTCGTTAGAGACACGACATAGGCAAGATGATAGTATGATGTTTGCAACACTTGTGACCAAAAATGTGACACTAGCAATGACAACAATGGGTCATCATTGAAGTGAGTAATTTTGATGTGTAATAGGGACACAGATATATAATTCTAACACTTAACAGAGCACTCAGTAGTTAACATTCGTCATTATCCAGTTCTTAGTTACAACATAGTTAAACCCTAATTATAGAGCATCGTAGTAATCAACTAGATCTAACATCTAACAACACTTAGCATGACAAATCAAATAAGATCTTAATAGATTCAAGCACTAAGCACATGTATGTAAGTCAGATCTAACATCCATATGCATCATTAAGCAAAAAGCATCAACATATCTATTTATCTATATCAAAGCACTAATATTATTAACCTATAAGCACATCAACACATTGCATAAAGAAGAGCAACATAACATGTATGTGGTTCACCGCCACCCTGGGGCTACGTCCACCAACTCTTTGTCTTCTTTATCATCTTCTTCAACAGGTTACATGCATGGAGCCTCAAAAACCCTACTCCGCAAAGGAAAGGAGATCTGCACAGCTCGCTAGATCCTCCTTCCCCGAGTAGATCCCAGCACACAACCTTCTACAATCTCTTACAATAGCTTGCACTTAGCTCTGCAAGTCTCACATAGTATGCACAAAGCATCGACAACTCTTGATCACACAGATCCAACCCTATCACTTATCCATTCCTTACAGTTGCTCTTATTACATCGCCTAGTCTTATATATATATATATATATATATATTACGAAATAGGCCTAAGCATGGGTAAACCCATGGGTCAATATTCCCATACACATTACATAATCCCAAAAAAACAAAAATCCCTAAAAAGGGGCCAAGATCCTGCGATCTCCGCTTCATCTTGCGCTCTGTCTTCGACAAGCTTTCAAAGTCCCAAAATAGGTCAAACTTGACCAAGGATCTCCCCAAACTTGTTCAAGGGCCAACAACAAGCAAAATCTAACCTGTAAGACATATTATGAATTTTTCCTACAGGGGAAACCAAGATAATACCAGCCCCTTTAATTTCATTAGAGCATGAACCATCAAAGTGAATGTGCCATATATCATCATCTAAATCGATTTGTACCAAAGGAATATTATCTTCCTCGGGAAAGATGGAATACACTCCTAGGTCTTCTTCGATATAGATTACGCTTGATTGTGGAACACGCTCTATGTAGGGTGAAATTTTTCCCTCTCTAAGGACTATAATGTTCTTACCATTCTGAGGAACAGATAAATGTGTCACGTCGAGTGAGAGGTATCCACCTATTAAGGCTTGTCAATCTATTCCCAAGATAATTGATTAATTGCTTACAAGCATATCAATGACCTAAATGTTGAGGGTTGTCTTTATTTCAGGATGAGTGCATAAAACCAAGGTCACATCCTTAATCTCGCCTATGGTTTTTTGTTGTAGACTATTATAGGAGAGTATGCTTATGGCATTTTCATTTTTACAAGACAAGCCTATCTCTTCCATAATAATCTTTGACATCACACTTGCGCCCGAACCACCATCAATGAGGCAACAATGGGAAATCTTATCCATAATTTGTACAGAAATATAAAAAGGGGGATTTTTTACAAGGTATCTAAAGTTATGTACACATACTTTATTTACAGAAGAATCCTCTTCGTTTACCTCTTCGAAAAGATTGGCTACAACATAAGATTTTCCTTCAATGAATTGTTTCATATGCATCTATTGTTCAGGGATGACAACCATGTCTAGGAGGGTTGCATATGCTTTGGTGTTGGCCAACTAATTCAAGATATTGTATTTGGAAGAGGGGAGAGGGAGAGTGATTTCTTGACTCTCAAGGACCTTAGGAACCTGGAGCGTAGCAGTGGTTGAGGATGAGCTTAGGCTAGAAGAACTGCGGGGAGGATCAAATTTGCCCTTGGGAGCATAGGCTTTGTTCCTAGTATTGATAATCATGACATCTTCTGGCTCTGCAAAATCTAGGACAACGATAGTAGCTTATAGTCTTTTACCAAATATCTTATCTCTAGCACTCGTCTTTACCTCACATGTGGTTTCCTCGCAGTGTTCCTCGCAAAATTTACACTAACTCTGAGGCAAGATAGCTTTAGGCTGAAAATTGTTTTCAACCAGATTTCTAAAGGGGGGTGTAGAAGAGGATGAAGCTCTAGGGGTGAGAGGGGAGATAGTACCCTTCTGCTCAAACGCTATCATACGATTGTTCATATCTTGTTCTAACTATAAGAGAGTGGACATGTATGTCTGTCTAACCGATTCTCCCTAGGGAAGACTAGTTCTTTCAAGTTGTTCTTCATACTCTGAGAAAGTATGCAAAGCGAAACCGAGATCATCAATGGATTTTTCCTCAAGCCTACGACGTTAGGGGGAAGGCAGTGCATTATAGTAATGCATGAAAGAGGCTTAGTTTTGAGGGTAGATGAGTTCGGGGAGTTGATTGTACAACTTGGTGAAATGCAAGTTAAAAGACTTGATGGTCTCACCATCCTTATAGGTGACGTTATTGTATTCCATTAACTTCTCGGCTAGGCTTTTAGATTGCCCATAAGTGCATCGGAACCAATATATTAACTCCTCCCAAGTAAACAGAATTTTAGGAGGAAGGTCAAAGAAGTCGGCCACAACTTTCCCTTCCAAGGAATTGACGAATAAGTGCATGCAAGTATCATTTTCGTTGGCTCCTGTGTTATGACAAGCATTAGAAAATGCCACCAGGTGTTCGTTTGTACTAACAATGTTATTTCCTGAAAACTTAGGAAAGTGATCTTTAAACTTTTGGAGGGGACAAGTAGCAGGTGCTAGGTTAAGAGGAGAGGACACATGCCACAGTGTGGTTGTGGCATCTTCTTCGAACTGAAAAAGCCCATAATTTTTAATGACTTTGGTGGGGTTTGTGGTGGATTGGAAAAGGATATGGTGGCTATATCAGCTACCAATTACTAATGATGATGAAGATTGAGAAGATAGAGCACTTCCAGTGCCACCAGAGCCACCACTAGATGTCATCTTGTGGATGATAGATGAGGGAAAGAAAGACAAGCTGGATGAATCAGATAAAGTTCTCCTTAGATCCCTTTGTTGGTCAGATAACACAATGTTCTTTCTTCCTATTTCAACAATAGGATTTATTTCATGTGACAATCCTCCTCTTCTTCTAGAAGATCAAGAGTCTAAGGACATGAAAGAAAGGCCAAAACTTGAAGAAACAAAGGGGTTACTGTTGATTTCTAGGCTGTCTACACCTAGCTTCCAACTATTGTTGAGCACCAATATCTCGTTCAATTGTTTCCCAAGAATGGTTAAGTTTAGCATGAGTATCGGTAGTGTCTAGAATGGTATTAAATAGATTCAAAGCAATGATGGTTTGGTCTTGGAGACTGGGCTCAATATTGGGTTGCCTTGCAATAGGCATAGTCATTAAAAATAAAACAGTCAAATAATCAATAACAAATAACAAAAAATAAAGATGTATCGATAAAAATTGAGTACAAAAATTAACCAGAGAGATGTCTAAGATCTCCCTAGTATGGTCACCAAATAAATGTTGAGGAAAAGATATGAAATGATCTTACTCAATCATTTTCAGATTTTGATTGGATAAAGAAAAATAGATGGGAATGTCACCCTAGGTTTATATCCAACAAAAACAACATCCTAACTCACAAGTATTAATTACAAGTTCTTAGGCTAGTGTTTTATTAATAAAAAGCTTGTTGGAAATTTACTTTTTATGCAATTTTCTTAATATAACAGTTGTTGAAATAAATGTAGAGACAAAAGTAAATACACCAAGATGATAATCAAGACAGATGAGACATAAATAAATCCTTTATTTCATTCCAATTAACCAAAGAGTCACTCTCTTTACAAAATCTCATGCAGAAATTTAGGACCAAAGTCAAACTTAGAGATCCCCGATGGAACATACAAAAGGACCTCTGACAAAAAATCAAAACTGAACTCTAAAAAGCTTGATCAACTAACCACAGATTGTTGCCCACACGACTTTACACAATAGCCTTTGTCAGTCATGAAAACTAATTCACAAATAGACAAGTCTACACAGACTATCAAAGATAGATCAACACCTCTAAAAAACAAGTGTCTAAATGATGTAATTCAACCCTGAATCTTGTTGTCTACAATAAGACCCTGCTATTATAAAAAATAAATAGGCTTGGATAAATTAAGGAATGAATGAAAACTGAATTATCTCAACATAAACTCAAAGATCAAACCTTAATATGATTCTCCTTCTATCCTCCTCTTGTTCCTCCCTTTCCTTTTTCTTTTAAACAAATTAGAATTGGTTGAAGTAGTTGAACCAACTCATTAGTTAAGTTAATTAAAAGACTCAACCAACTTTTAGTTAGGGGGGAAAGTAATAATCATAATAAGGGTTATAAATAAATACAGTAATCGACTCTACACCAATCCATAACAACTAATAGTAAACCTGACAGGCTAGAACGATATTCTTTATCAACCCTCGAGCTTGAGGAGTCAAGGATTTGTTCTATGGACCAATAGAGTCGACTCCTATCAATGGTGGAAACCTATGATACCAATGGTGTACACACAGAGAAAACCACAATTTACTTTGTGTCCAGGGTGACGAATCCCATGACAGGAGAGATATGAGCAGAGGAGCCAGGCTCTATTTGGGATTTGTAACGATACTTAGCACATGTAGGGTATAACCCTCGTGGCTCTCCCAACCAACCAACTAACAACATTGATAAGAAGTAGAGCCGAGAAGAAGAAATATAACCTATTGCATGACCAATAAAAGCATGAACAACCCAATTCCCAAGTAAATAATGCACAGTGAGACCATGCATTTCAAAGCATTAAACCCCATAAAATCTAAGACTGGGTATGGTAATATAAAATGTGTGAAGACAACCAGCCACTCTAGACCAAATGAAAACTCTCCAACTAAACCAACAAGGACGACAGAGAGCCTTTATGGATGCTAACACTTAGGGTGACCAATAACGTTGTGGCTTCAAACATTTTTGCAGAGAAAGCCATCAACACTTCATTTCAAAAATCACAATTTCACATAGTTGTCATACTCAAGGAAAACACAAACCAATACATACGAGCCAATATCCATTTCATAACTAGAGTTGACTCATGGATGGGGAAAAAAAGGCATACCTATAATCAAAACAACTTAAAACGCGAGTTGGTTGAGCAGTTCCTCTCAGCTAGGAAGTCAGAGCATAACCACAACAACAAGTTGAACAATAGCCCGATTAGGGTGGCGGCCAATGAAACGAGTAAGGGTAACGTGCAGTAAATGCATGCCGCCTCCAACCACAGTGAATTAATTCCTTAGTACATGCCAACAAGCTTTCCATTAACACAATTAATCAAACCATGTATTGAAACCATCAACCATTAAAACCAATAGCGCAACCATATCACATTTCTAACTTATGCTATAACATAATTCAACCATGTTCCATATAACTCATAACCATTAACATATATTACCTTGTCAAATGCACCACCAACATCCTATCCTTCCAAATATACCATATGCATAAATGCCATATAACTCAATCAAATCGCATAACCATTAACTTGCTAGCTAGGATTTAACCATCATCATTTTAATCCTTCATGCATGTAGTTAAGCATATAACATAGTTCAAATTCTTCCCTTGCATTTGTTGCATTGTTTTCATTTCTTTCCAATTTCTTGTATGTATTATTGTTTTTTTCAACTGCCTTTTATGTATTGTTACTAACATGTCTTTTGTGCATGTGTCCCAAGAACATATAACAATAATATCAATGAATAACATAGGTTGTAGTAACATAAATAAACAATCTTTATAAGCCCAATCGATAGCCAGTAAAACAAGATCTCATCAACCATGTAAGCAGTGTCAAACATCAACACAAACAACAAATATGGACTAGACCTGATCTCCAATCTACAAGGGGGTCCCACCTACTAGTATTATTTAACTTTTATAATAATAGGCTTTAGCAGCACTTTGCGGGCAAAACTTCATTGCAATTTTAATTGTCAACAATACCTAGTATATACACTAGGTATATATACCGACATATATGTTGGTATATATACTCATATATACGATGTATATATGTCGATATATATATTGAGTATATATATATTGACATATATATCGGTATATATACTGGTATATATAACGACATATATACCTAGTATATATATCAACTCATATACCTAGTATATGTCGATATATGTAACATCCCTCTCTTGCACGCACTTTGGACGTGAGTTATTCTTAGTATAAATGTCGACATATATACCTAGTATATATATATATATATATATATTAAGTATATACTAGGTATATTTACTTAGTATATATACCAACATATACACCTAGTATATATACTCATG
>JASDQU010711839.1:15449-27528 GCA_032191745.1 Picea mariana
ATATAATTAATACAGGTCGATGAAAACTTAATAAATTTTTTATTAAGGATATGATGCAAATGTATGCCATGGAAAAACTCTCTAATTTAGAAGAATGCTTACATTTAGTGGAAATTGCATATAATACCAATAGATCATTGGAAATAAATCCATTAACTAAGGCTTTTTGTATGAAGAAAAATGAAACACTTCAATAATCGGGACAACATAGCAAGTAAGATCACACTTTCTATTAAGTAGGATCCCACCCTATGAATAATTAGTTACCTAAATTATTTTTCTTATTCATAATGGACATGAAATTGTAATGTCATCACGATGTAATGATAAAATGTATCTTAATATACAATGTATATAAAATGGCTTTTAAAAATAAGAATGAACTATGATATGGACAATGGTTAAAGTGGTATGAGACAAAAACATAATTTTGCAAAACTTCATCCAAATGCTTTCATCATGTCATTATATCCAATCCCCCAATACTCCTGAAAACCACAAATAAACAAATGTACTATTAGTAATATTTCATAATTCATTTTTTATTTAAATACGTGATAAAATAATATATGCTTCATGTCAATTATCATACGATTACTTTTTGAAAACATGAGTGTTAAATTTACCTTTCATCAAGCCTCATATGTTCAAATCTGGAAGTAATGGAACTGTTGGCATGCATTTGCTAATTTCTTGGATCACTACATCATTTCGTTCAACTTACAACATAAACCATTAAAGTGAAATAAGGTTAGTGTTCATTGTACAACAATATGCACTAAATATTTAATTAGACAAACTTTAACTAAACTATATAAATATTTTTACTACTCTCTTTTGTCGAAATAATTTAAAAAATGTACCTGTGTAACCCTCAATAATATCATCGGAAAATAATTCAAGTTGACAATGTCGAACATGACGAGGTTCATTATGAGCTATGGATCCCTCAACTGTAACTACAATCATACAACATTCCTAAAATGAGTTTGAGGCTAATAATATACTTCATATAATGTAAAACAAATTAAAATCTATAATTACAATACCTATATTGTATGGAACATAATGTTGCACATGATCAAAGGTTCGTTTCACATTCCTACGATCTTTCAAAGAAATTAGTTCCATTTGATTGTCCATGTTATTCCTTGACTTTATGTGAACCTGTCCAACCCTTTGAAATTGTGGTTTATCCTTAGTTGAATGTCTCTGACGGCGATGTTGTGTATTTTTGAATTGCGGGTTCAAAAAACTGTGTTGTCTCTTAATCATGATTTTAGATGGAGACATGAAACTGAAATGCTTTTTGTTTATCTTTGCTTCTAAAGTGAAAAAAAAAAATTCAATTGCTTCAACATGGTCCACATTTGTAGGAAACTTGTTCAACATATTCCTATCTCTTTTATTGATTGATGCATGTAAAAATTGCAATCTATCAACCTCAGATATTGGATTGTTCAATGTTGATGTGTCAGGATCAACATGATCTGATAAAATATTTACATTGTTAAAGTTTTCTTGGTCTTGTGGTAGTAGGTTCATTGTCGTTGTTTGATTTAAATCAACTAAAAATACAAGTCTGTCAATTATCGGACTTGAAACATTTTGTAATGTATTAATGTCTAAATCATGTTCACTAGCCCACATTTGAACTTTGAAGACATGCTTACAAAAATTTCCATTCAACGCCCAATCACAACTACAAAAAGTAAACTCAGACCCTGTGTATATGACATTATACTAGGTATCATGAGTATCCTTATTTTGACTATGAACTATAAATTCATTCATATTTTTTGGGTCATGTAGACAATCTTCATCTGGTATCTAGATTGTTCTAGCCTTTGAGTGAGTCTCTTGTTTCTCACACTTGGTAGGATTTATCATTCCTGCTTCTTTTAAGCGTTGATTATGAATATAGTATAGTTCAACTTTTTTCAATAAGATGAACAACAACAAATCCACCCGTTTGTAGCATGAATTGGTATCCTCATATAGGTAACTATATTTTAGATACCTATGGTAGGATTCAATTGAATTATTGGTGTATTGATTGGAATGCGGAAATTTCCTATAATCTTTTGCTCACATATCTAAAAAAAAAATTATCATCAACTAAAAAGTAATGTCTAAAAACATGCAAGTAAGGAATAATAGTTATGATTCAATGTTACATGACACTTACAAATTTTGTCATTGGATAGCCAAGTGGTTTCAAAATATTTTAGAAACTTTTCCTCTTCACTAAATTCATGAAATATTCTTTCAACTGCTTTTCGTACAGACTCATCATTTTGGCAACTATGCATGATTTCTCCTAAAGAACGAAGAATGCAGGCTTTTTTTTCTTTGACTTTCACTTTGCTTCCAACATTTCTTACCCATTCTCTATGGACATGCCATACACATAGTAGAATTGAGGAATTGGTTAAAGTCCTTAAATAACATTACATTAGAAGAGAGTAAATTATTTGAATGCAACATGTTTTTTTCATGTTTATTTTGAAATAAAACAAATGTCAAAACTTAATGCTTAAATATCAGAAGTATCATCATCTGTGATAAATTCCCATACATGCCCATCTGGGCGTTCTTTCATTCCCACATCAAATAAAGTTGACAACCATTTACGAATATCATATGTAGAATTACGTGATGAAATCACCCAAGCCATTGGAACACCATTACGATGTTTTTCAAATACCATTAACGTATTAAGTTGAGACTACATTCAAAAAACGTAAGTGTTAATATAGTATTCAACACATAAAAATTGATTTTAATCACCATAAAGAAATGAAAAGGTTGATTATACGCACCCCATACATATTGGTACTAAATGTGGAATCCATAGACATAACATTGTTGTGTGAATACTTTACCATCATGGAACACATCCAGCGGGTTTGTAATCCTATAATGAATGGTATGTTTTGCACAACATCTTTCTTTTGATAGAAAAACAATCTATCTGGAAACTGATTATACCAACAATCGACACTTGTTGGATCACTCTCATCCTTCATATATTCTTTCTTTCTAATATTATGGTAAATGTTAGAAATATCCATACTTGTCATTAAGGCATCTCGAGTTACCCCTGTGAATAACTCACTAGATTGGTGCTCTACATCAAAGATGAATTTATCCCAAACCATTGTGACATTAAAACCATCTTCAATCATCTTTTCTACACTAGCTCAGATATCAAAGGACAAATGTGGTGCATATTTGAATGTTTGAGGTCTACCCACCGCATTCTTCCCGTGACACATGCCACCAGATTGATCAATATGCCTACACTAAGTGTATGTTAGAATAACATCTTTTGGACACATATAAAGTTGATGCATGATGAAATGACATCTGCAACCAACCTTAATGCTTCAGCATGGATTGCATTTCATTTTTTTATCCATGTGGATTCATTGTAATCTCACCACCTGAGATTTTACGTGTCAACTCCGGACCATATGCACACCAATAACTAAATAAGAACAATTGTAAAAAATTAGGAAACATGTCAACACAATTTTTTCAAAATAAACTTGAATTAGAAGTTCATAATTATATGAAACAAATAAAGACTTTCATGGCATATTCCAGACATGTGTTAATGTGGGCACATACAATCTCTTCCACTTCTTTAGATTGATTTGTGTTAACAACAAATTGAGTGGGATATTCTTCATCTGATTGATTCCCATTTATAAAATCTTCAAGTCGACTATATGGAATAATAGCAACTTGATCCCCTCCAAGTTGGGTCCATGTTAGATCTTTAGCTGAAAATTCTATCATATATTTTGGGTCTTCTCTGTCCAATTCCATAATGTCTTCCCACTTTCCCATCTATAGAATACCTATACA
Organism: Picea mariana; assembly: GCA_032191745.1. Classification (NCBI taxonomy): domain Eukaryota; kingdom Viridiplantae; phylum Streptophyta; class Pinopsida; order Pinales; family Pinaceae; genus Picea; species Picea mariana. Next base: position 19,323 of record JASDQU010711839.1, read on the forward strand.
AATTTGAATTTTTTGAAGATCAACACTTATGACATTAAGCTGTTATAAATATTTGTCAGTGATATATAATACTCAATGTTACTTTACAATCCATTTTATGTGATTTAATGTTCTATAATATAAATGGCATAACATTATACTCGATCCATGGATGGTAGTATAAGGTGGCCCTAAGAAGGATGAACCTGGTGTGAATGAAGTTGGATTCGGTCCCCCTGGGGGATAACACATTGTTATCGGATGTTCATGTTTGAACAGATGTTCAAATAGTTTGAAGGGATGTTCAGAGATGCCAAGTATGGAAAATTGGGTGTAGGTGCAATCATGGCATGTGATGGTTGAGAAGTGGTTCCGTGTGAGGAAGTTTGAGCTCCTCCTCATTGTGAAGAAGGACTAGTGGGTAGGTTGTTTGGGATGTTGGTGCCAAACAAGGTTGATCCTAAAACAACTGCACTCACTAGTGTATGGGATGGATGAGATGATGTATTAGCCAAGTTGGGGATACCTTCCAATATTGGGGGTAGATTCAATAAGAGTCTAGAACAATGGGGATTCTATGGTTTCCCTATGATGTTGAACCAGATAGAAAGATGTATGTGAGTTGCGATGAGTGAAATAAATGAAAAGGTGTTTTTTTATTTATTTTTGGACTAACTCAACAATGTTACTTAAAGATGGATGTAATCAATAGTGTATATCATACATAAAAAAAAACAATCAATCATCAATGCAGGGTAGTGAGGTTTATCCGCGTTGGGAAATAAAAATAAATTTGCACGTGTCCTAAAAGACGTATCGTCCTTCCTCTCAATAGTACAAGGCCTTCCAAAAGCAATCAACAGTGTGTCATGAATCCACTGGAAGAGCAACTAGTGAATGTATGAAAAATCAGTTATAATGAGGGGTGAAGGGGGCATATCCTAAAAGTACTGGCGATATTTCCCAACAACTGTTCAAAATATGATTGAGGTGTGATTGTAGCCCACAACCGCCACCTGTGTAGAAATACCTATATTTGGCAACCAAGTTACCTTAATCAAGCATGACATTTAGATTTTTGGCCTAATAAATGGGTCACGGGATGGATTCTTTCCAAGAGTTGGGTGACTCAAGGAGGCACACACAAAACAACTGGACCTCAGCCTTCGACCCTTCATGGGTATCCCCCTGCCTTATGGTGTAGGAATGCTTTATTTAGAGGATTTTGGGTTTCCTATTTCACAACTTCTAAGTTTCAATGAGAGATGATAACGGGGATTTGTTTGGATACCTATCCCCGAGATCTTAACTTAGACTACAAATTTCCAATAATTCATATATATATATATATATATATGAAAACTATGTTTACATCTTTATTCATTAAATATAACATTTATCATATATATCTCATAAAAAAACATTCCAATATATTTCAATAGATTCAAACTTATGATCAAATAACTTTTTTCATATATTTCACATAAAAAAACATTCCAATATATCTCAATACATTAAAAAACAAACATTGCAATTTATTTCAATACCTTCAAGTTTATGATAATTTTTTTTTATAAATTTTAAATTGGTTTAGTAGCTTAATTTAAATACTTTCAAGTTGTTACTCCAACATTATCATACTAAAGTACATGTAAGTTGTGTGGTTGTCTTAAATGTTTAAGTATCATAGTTGGATTAGAAAAATTAGCATGACAATATGGTGTGAATATGAGATTCTATATTTATTACACTAATCATGAGATTTTCACAAACATATTATTGTCTACTATGGAGGTTGGGCACACTATACATTGGTTCTTAAAACACTTAAGGTCCTATTCTCTACCTCAAGCTAGAGCATTCAATAAGGGAATATGCTATAAGTTAGTGACAAAAATAATGTGCCAATTAAGAATACATTTGATGAGATTAAGTGTGAGTGTGACAATTATGTTCCATATATATGCATCTATACAATACATCTCTAAGAGGAGGACATAAGTACAAGCAAATGCATCTATACAACACATCCCAAACAGGAGGGAAGTATAAGCAAGTATCTATAAAACACGTCCCAAAGAGGAGAGAGGTACGATCAAGTAAGTATACTAGCATCATAACCAATCAACTATTATACTAGTAGTAGACATACTTACTTGTTCTCACATCTATCGGTATAAGGGTCATGGTATGTTGAGACCTTTTAAGTAATCGCAACTAGTACTTACAATAAATGTGGGATAACACATCAAAGTAAACAAGATTTTATGGTTGTAGTCGAAGGTATTCCAAGATGCCACAAGACAAGAGTATCCTATTTTTATGAGAATATGAATTTTTATTATCCAAACTAATTTTTTACAACAAAATGATAAAAATGATTACAAAAGATTATCAATAATGATAAAAAAGATTATCACATGACTAAATAAAAAAAGAAGAACAAATTTAGAAACAATAATATTATGTAACGGAGCAACCTTGTAATGGATAATGGAAATGTAAGACATAATCACTTCCACTATATGTATGATGACCATACATAATAAAAAAATAAAAAATAAAATAAAAATAAAAACTATTGTGTTGCCTTGTCAATAGAAATCCATGGAGGGATGTCACATATCTCAACACATGGTGCACCCACTTGTGCATGTACAAAATATGATTAAGGCTAGCATTTGGGTTGTTTCCTTTCCATAGTGAATAGTAATACACTTTACTAATTTTAAATTTAAGGATAATTTTTAGAATTCTATAAAAGTAGATGTTTATAACTTTTTTATTTATTTAGAAATGCTAGGTGCACTTTATAAACTAATATGAATGAAATAAGTAACCTCTTGTAACATCAATATATTAAAATTAAAATAAGATTAAAATACATAACATAAAAAATAATGATAATAATTAAAACATCCAATATATTAATTAGAAAACATAAAAAAAAAAATATTATAGTTATTATTTCATAAATATAATTTTTTTAAGTTGAAAGGAAGATCACCCAAGGATAAAGTGAAACCTTTAAAACTATAGATGAAAGCTTTGGTGGAAAAGTGTCCAGGCAATAAAAAGCTAGGTATAAGACTTCGATGGTTTTCGTGTTAATAGAGCTTCTGGTTGCTTAGGTGGGAGATTGAGCTTGACTACTGCTTTTGGCTAAGATATCCTGGTGGAGATCGAGCCAAATTTCCCCTTGATAGAGCTGGATTGTTTATGCCTTGAGTCCCTTTTCTCCTGGTAAATGCTCTGGTTATTCTTCTCTTGGTAAATGCTCTGGTTATTCTTCTCTTGGTAAGAATTTATCTCCCGAATTAACCTTAATCCTTGTTTTACTTGCACAAAAAAATGGTTGGTAAAAGAAATTAAAGCAATTACACAGAACAAGGATCGCACATGTACTTCGAATCCAACTAGGAAGAGGGTAATTAAGGTGGCCATATGGACGCAGTCTCGATGGCCTAAATTTGTTGAGGCCAACCAAAAATCGGGAAGTATGCCATACACATTTAAAGATATGCACAAGGGGCCACCCGATTTAGCAATATTATATGTTAGTGGATGTAAGTCGAGCGCAGTCTGATATAAATGCCGAGATCACCGGAAAATGGTCAGTCGAAAGTTGGATGGATGGATGGAAGGTAATGTGATCATCATCCAACATGAAAACCTGCATCAACTAACCCACATACTTCTAATTTACCTGGGGAACCATGCACTCAGCCAATCATTGGCTTAGTGCATGGTGCATAATGCTTGCCCCTCCACATAGAGATATGATGGTGGCGGATTGATACACGGACCAAAAGGTATATGGCCGAGGTATAAAGGCTCGTCTTATATGAAGTGGATGTAAAGGTGGATGAATGTTTTTTAGTTTGGTAAAATGTTTAAAAAGTTGAAAATGATTTAAATATTTTAAAATATTTTTAAACATTTTATTTAATGTTTGAGTTAAACCTTTTGGCTTCACTTTAAAACAAAGATTATATCTACACATAAAAAAAAAGAGTTTAGTTTCATAAGCTTGGTTTTTTAATCATTTTTTTAGTTAATGGTTAAAGTTTATAGATCAAAGTTTGAGGTAGAAAAATTCAGTGGGAAAAACAACTTTGAGCTCTGGAAGTTCAAGATGCAGGATTTGTTCATGCAACAAGGGTTGCAAAAAGACTTGGTGGGTAGGACAAAGAAACTGACAAGCATGACGAATGAGGAATGAGAAGAGTTGGATGCAAAAGTACTCAATACCATTCGTCTATGTCTGGCAGATGAAGTTTTGTTTAATATCGTATGAGAGGATAGAACAATAGGCATATGGAGAAATTTGGAAAGTCTGTACATGACGAAGTCCTTTATGAGTAAAATTTTCTTGAAGAAGAAATTATACAGTTTGCGAATGAAAGAAGGTACACGAGTTGTTGACCATTTAAATACCTTTAATACCCTTATAGTTCAATTGACTAGTATGGAAGTTAAATTCGAAGATGAAGATAAGGCTATTACATTGTTGTGCTCGTTGCCTGATTCTTGGGATAATCTAGTCACCTCTATTAGCTTTATCTCAACAGTTTTTTTAGATTATGATTATGTTGCAGGAGCTTTGTTGGTCGAGGAGATGAGGAGAAAATCTAGTCAAGAAACCTCAACTTCAAAGGCGATGTTGGTCAGAGATCGACCCAAAGAAAAGAAGTAGAATCGGAGAAGTTCTTCATGATCTAAGTCAAGGGGCAGAAAGGGTAGAGTAAAATGTTGGTACTGTAGAAAAACAGGGCATCTCAAGAAAGACTGTTGGAAAAAAAAAAGAATTTGAGGAGAAATCTACGAAAGAAGCAAATTTGGCTGCAACAAATTCAGGTATGACTGATGAAGTTTTATCCGTTTCTAGTAGCTTACAATGTCATGAAGAATGGTTGTTAGATTCAGGTGCCTCCCACCACATGTGATCACATAAAAATTGGTTCATTTCTTACAAATCTATTGATGAGGGTGTAGTGTTTATGGGAAATGGTTTTCCCTGTAAAATTGTTGGGATTGGAAGCATTAGGATCAGGATGTTCGATGGTATTGTTTGAGAACTAACGGATGTTAGATATGTACCTAAGCTTAAGTTGAATTTGATTTCATTAGGGGTTTTGGATTCTGATGGATATAAGTATGCAGTTCAAGATGGAGCACTCAAAGTGTCGAAAGGAAGTTTAGTAGTGATAAAGGAAGCAAAGGTTGATAACCTTTATAAGCTGGAAGGTAGTATTGAAGTCACATCTAAGGTAACTGTTACAGAGAAATCCCCCTTTAGACAAGTGGATTCCCTCTTGGACTCTAGACTCCTAAGACCAAGACATAAAGGGTTCTAACTTTGGTCACTGGCATCCTTTTAAATCTAGCTAAACCAATATATAGATAAGAGGAAGAAAGGTGTACCTTTTTAATGATGTTCGTCCTCACACAATCTGATTTGAGCTTTGATCCCCAAGCTCCTTGATAATTCCTGCAAACAAAACAAAGACAAAACAAACTTCCTATTCTACTAAGATTAGCTTGAAACCAGATCTATCTACTAGAGACAAGTTCATGTAGAAAAGACACAACCTTGAAAGAAATAGGCCAAGAAAATATGTATATTAATGAGAACAATGGAGAATACTTACAACCCTTTGATGAAGGTGCAACAACCTCTCCCATCTCTCCTTGTCCAACCCTTTGATCAAGTAATCCACACACAAACTGATTATGCTTCAATGATATCTCCCTTATGAGATCATAAGTTTGATGCTTTCAATGTCTCTCCCTTTCACCATGAGGAGGCCTCCTTATATAGGCTTGGAGAGGCTTAGTCACTTGAGATATTATTGGGATAGGTTGAGGATCCTTCTCCTTCATTTGTGGATCTTCCCTAAGATCGAGGCTTGACCTCAGATTCGAATCCAACCAACTCCAGAGATGAAGGGGATTCTTCCCTGATTTCTCTCAACTGTCTAAAATTCACTCAAAAAGGCTAGTGCTCCTTCAAAAGGGGTCACAGAGCGTTGCAAAACTCCCCCAAAAGAGGGTACAAAGTGTTGGAAATCCCTGACAGTGTATAGGGGAGCGTTGCCTTCCAAAAATGATTTTTGAGTGGCTTTTTCCATGGAAAAAGACTTGTACTCTTTGTCAAATGATTTCTCCTCTTCAAAACCAGTCTTTTGAGGTGTCTTTGAAGTGTTCTTGATAATGTTGTCCGAGACACAACATAGGAAAGATGATAGTATTATATTTGTGACACTTGTGGCCAAAATGAGACACTTGTGACATTGGTAATGACAACACTTGGCCATCATTGTAATGAGTAATTTTTATGTGTAATAGTAGAAAATGTGTCTTCTTGTTTATGGTAGAAGAAACAAGGTCATATGATCAAGAAAGAGTTACAAAACTGTAAGTTTCTTCCAGAATTAGGATCTTTRTTTCTAATTTTCCACTTGTTTTATATATTTGCAATTTATGATGGTGTAAAGGGATGTAATGTGTGGGATCATACTGCCCAAAAGATCGTCATTAACAAAGATATAGTATGTATGGAAAAACCAGAAGGGTTAGTTGAAAATCGCAATGGTAGATTTGTTTGCATGCTACAAGATTCATTGTATGGCGTAATGGTACCCAGGCAACTGTACAAGAGGTTTGAATCCTTCATGGTGAGCCAAAAATTTTCATGGGTAGGTATGACTATATTGTTTATAGTACATTTACTTTCTTGATGATATTTGTTGATGATATGCTCATTGCAAGACAAAGCATGGTTGATATCAGTCAGATAAAGGCTCTTATGGACAAGACATTTTAGATGAAGGATCAAGGAGCAACAAAACAAATTTTGAGCACAGAAGTAGATAGAGACGGTATACATGGTAAGTTGTGGTTGAAGTTCAATATGAACATCATGTAACTAGTCAATATCCCTGTTGCTTTCCATTATAAGTTTTCTTCAAATTTAAGTCATGTTTATAAAGAAGAAAAAGTTATGTCTCGTGTCAGTTCAGTAGGAGGTCTGTTGGATGTAATGAAATGGTTAATGACGAAGATTTCACATTCAGTTGATGTTTTCAATCACATGGAAAATTCAAGTGGAGCAGTGAAATGGGTGCTTCAAAGTTTTAGAGGCACAAGTGCACTTATAATGGTTACAATGAGTTAGTCTATGTTAATTGTAATTTAGGTTTTGCAGGTATGTTGGATAAAAGGAGATTTACCTCAGGATATGTCTCAATGTATTGTTTTGGAAGACATGTTTTTTTTTTGTAAGTGAGTGTGAGTTCCTATATTACTGAAAGAGGTTATGATACAAAGAGAGGGGGAATCTCTTTATTTTCCAAAATGGAAACCAGATCAGGGATTTTGGAGTTGCATTTTCTAAGATAGCAGGGGGTATGGCTGGGCCGCCACCTTGGGAAACTAACCTAGTCCTACGATATCCAGTTTTGAAAATCTAAACAAAAGAATATATATAAAAGACATAATCATAAAAAAGGGGGTTGTGCCTACGCTAAGCAACACAACTTGACTAGTGGTTGAACCAGCGCTAGTCTAGGATGATGAGATGTTTTTTTCCTTCAACCTTTCTTTCCTTGTTCTCATCCCTCTGGACCATCATACGCGTCTTTATGATACAGGTTGGGGTTTCACTCTGGTCCCCCGGTGTGATGTCCATGTGATGGACATATCACATGTATAGGTGGAATTGACCTACCATTCATTCTATTTTATCCTTCTAGTCCCTCTGGTCCTCAGCTAGTCATTTTGTACTAGACTCCAGGTTGCTGAGGTGACTCGGGATCTCTGTGAGCAATTTTTTGTGGTCCCTGTTATCCTTCTAGCTGACCTCTTTCCGTTCAGAGCTCAGCTTACCTATTAACATCTTTTTTCTCCAAGCCTCCTCCATCATTTTGTGGTAGAGGGTTATTCTGGGTTGTGTGGCCCCTAGGTCCCTTATCTAGTCTGCTTCCTGAATCAGTTCCTTCCAAAATTTACCCTTGCATTTGGTGTTGATTTCTTTCTCCCACATGGTGATCATCGCGTTGCCCTTTGGTTCGACCTAGGTATGAAAGGTACCCTTGGCTTCTCTTGTTGAAAAGTCAACAAGAAACATGTGTCTAATTTATTTTTCCCTTAAATAAATTAGACAATAAATATTAATCTATTATTTCATTCATAACTGAGTGAGTTGGATTTGTAAAAGAATTATAAG
>JASDQU010711840.1:0-11043 GCA_032191745.1 Picea mariana
GGCATGACATGTACTATCCATATAGAATAGTATTATCTAAAAATATATCATAACTCATATCGTTACCCATCAAACAAACTTGAGTCCATTACCCAAACTTGGGGTCTCCAACTTCTCATGGCCATAACTCTCTAACCGTGAGGAATTATGTGATGTTCCACATACCACTGGAAATGACATGACAAGAAATATCCATATAGGATATTTTACTTGACAAATTCACTTTCCTTCATCTCATTATTCCGCAATTAATCATGGGTTCTCTTACTCCACAAAGCGTCTTCCCGTGAGGGCTTTCACCATAAGGGGACCACTTTTGAGTTCATCCATATTTACTTCTTATCAACCATGAAAAAAAAATAATGAGTCATATTTACATCAAACACTATTGGGTCCATTACCCAAACCTTTGTGCTACGGGTTTTTATTCAAGGGTTGACATCAATGAAAACCAACCTTAATCAACACTCCAGGTGGAGAATGGTCTAGACAGAACAAATTGTTGGTGGACATGAATTATCTCTGTGGAGAATGGTCTAGGTTGACAGTTTGTTTATGTATCATGGACTGGTATTTTCCTAAGTCACATATTGTGGCCCAATTAGAAAAATGGTCCATGACAGTCATTCTTCTGGGATGTATTTTTGGATTAGAAGAATGGTCCTTGTAACCCATGACGTGGTTTTCAGCATCTAAGAGGACTGACATTCTTCTAGTATGTAGGTCCATATTAGAAGAATGATCCTTGTAGCCCATTGTGGGGCTTTCATCATATGTTTCTACAGTCATTCTTATAGGACGTATGTTCAGATTAGAAGAATGGTCCGTATATCACTCTATTTAGTGAGTGACTTATTCAACATCATGCCCGGTTAATCAGGTGGAGTATGGCTTCGAGAGATGATGCATTTTATGCTATCATATGATATTGATAGTGGTGATGTTTCTCGTGAGTTGATCTATGTTATCATGAGATATCTTGTGTGGTTGTGATGATGCTGTAGGTTGAATGGTATATTTTTGCTCAATACCATTTCCTTTAATACCTCCCTAGATAGGAGGGAGTTTTGATATTATGGTAACTACGGGAGGTATTAACATCTATGTGTAACATTTGACGAGACTAGAATATTTTGGGGAGTAACAGAAACCATAAAAAGATGTGTATAAACCCTAGAAGACATGTTGACTCAACAAAAGAATTAATATTTAAGTGTTAACCTCCAAAAACAAGAATTCATCCTAGAAAGGTGACAAAGAGCACTATAAATAAGAGGGCTCTAGAGCTCATTTTTCATTCACACTCTCACAAATGCATAATACTAGTAGTGCACAAGTTTGGATAGGGAGTGCAGCTGCAACTGCTGCAACTGGGATTTTGGATTTTGGTTGGACTTTCTCTTGGTTATGGTTTGGAATTTTCGCTTGGTATTTGGTTATTCTTTGTTGGTGTGCTAGCCTTGGATAAAGGTGCTCTACCTTGGTTGGCTATAGGTTTGCTTCTAGAATTATTCTTTTTGTCAAGGTTAAGGTGCTAGGGGTGGCCTTTGTGCCTATGGTTGGGTGATAATATTTCTATATTGTATATGAAAAAATGAGAAAATCTATTTATTTATAATACACCACACTAGATGTTTATATGTTATTGATCATGTTACATTGCAACATTGATATATTGCTAATAGAGCTAAATTTCAATTGGAACAATTTTTTCTATTTGATGCTTCCAAAATTGTCTATGCTATGGAATTTGTAAGGTATCCTTGATATGTTTAGAAAATTTGATGTTGTTTGAAAATGACATATGCATATTTGCTGACAGTGTCAAAAATTGATGCTAAAAACAATTTTGCACTATCATTGGACAAGAAATAACAACTACAATTGTTTTGCTTTCTTATATATATATATATTGCCTTGCTTGTTTGAACAGTGTTTGAAATTTGCATCTTGTCCAAGTAAGAATAGAACATGTAATAAAGGTTTTGCATAAAAATGAAATTAGGCATTTTGATGCTCCTTTATCGATTATGGCATGGCATGGAATGACCAAGGTCGTTTCTATTGATTTAAGAAAGTTGGTCTGACTGAATATTATTTCTATTTCTACCATGTATATGATAAATGTCTCATAAATAAACACTAACAATAATGTTTGAATTTTCCTATATATAATCAAATGCAATCAAACTTCAATAAAAAACACCATGTTTTATTGCTTCATTAAGTTAGATATTTCTCTTATTTTGGAGCATATTGTGTATGACTGGCTGCACAAAATTGCAAAGGAAATTTTACTTTTTTGTCATATGTCCATACTCATGGAATTTAAATAGCAAACAAAAAACTTAGTGAATTGTATATGTTTTGAATAAAATTTATATATGGGAGAAATTGTTCACAAGTTTGCTGCTTGAATTCGATGATTGCAAATTTGACAAAAGTATACAAGTCTTCAATACCATTTCCCCATTTCTTTTATAAGACAACATTTATGTTTCTAAATTCTTTTTCCCATGGACTTTAGTCAATCATTTTCTTCTATTGTTCCAATGCACTATAAACTGTTGAACTTGTAATAAGATAAGTGCCATAGTTGATTTCTTTTCCAGGCTATCTGTTTCATCTCATTGCAAAGAAAAAAATCTAGCACAATGTACCTCCTAGGATATCAAAATAAACAATTTATATTGCTATGCAAGGCTCCAATAACTTGTATGCAATGACCATTCGAAGATAATTGAAAACAACTAGAAAATATAATAACTTATCTTGGTACACATTACAATGAATCCTAAATGTACATATATAGGTAATCAATTAAAATGCAACTTCCACTAAGTTCAATGGATTGCAAATAGATGTTATTTTGTAAGTATCCAAATTTTTAGGAGTTCAGAAGTTTGGGAGTGCGGAATTGCAATGCAATGACTTTTTTTATTTCATTGTACAGTTCTTGAAAAATAGAATAAATGTCCTCTTTGTGGGGACACACATATGTGGAATGTGGGAGGGCTAAAGATATAGCTTTATGAAATGAAGAAGTGCATGGGTGTGCATATGCACATTCTATGAAGAGAATATGTAAATAGGTCAAAATCTTGCAAGTGCTTGAGACATCTATGCAGACTACACTAGTGTTGAACATATGAATATGCACACTGCAAAGATATGGGCATTTTAAAAGCCTACGTGAAACATGGAAAAACGCAAGTAAAAAATAATCTAATTTGGATATTTTCAAAATAAAGGAGTCTTTCTGGTCATCATAGCTTATGTACCCATTACTGCAGTACAAAATTCTAAATGAAAATCTTGTGTCAAACTCTTTTTTCAACCCAATATCTCTTTATAATTCCTTAGTCAAAATATTTTTCACTTAGCCATTTTTGACATTGTGTTAAGCCCCTTGCTATCACCATATCTCTTCATTTCTCTTACCTATATCTTCTACACAACAACACTTTCAACCAATATATGCTCCACACAACCACTACCTGGTTCTAATTATATTTTCAAGCCCCATGGGAACTATTTATACTAGTGATAGTCCTGCACTTTGACACTTTTCATTTGCAATCATTCCGTGTGTGTCTTTCTTACAACGCACCTAATTTGCATGATACGAGAGTGATTTATTGCAAGTTGATTTTCTTGGATTTTCCACGAAACAAAGGTTATTCAGGAGTAGTGCCAATTGAATATCAAGCTTTATTATTTCATGTTTAACCATTTCTATGTATTATTCCCCGTATTTCATATCTAATTCAGGCATGGAAAGGAAATTTTAGTAAATAGGCCTATTGCAATTTGGCATAAAGCAATTGAACTTACATAATGTATTTTTCATACATTTCATGTATAACAAAGTCCATTGAAGAAAAAAAATTATAATAAATAAGAAAAGAAACCACCAGTTTTTTCGGCATAGCATATGCACCACATCTTCCAACAATAATATTGCTTCAGGGACAATTTGAAGAACGTCCATAGGAAAACTCTCTTGAAAAATTTCAACAATATGACATGGACATCTTCTTTGTCCAGACTGTTAAATGATGAAAACTGTAGATCAATAAATGGTATTGAAACTATAAATATCACCAATTGAATGAATGCCTACATAAGACATGGCTAGTCGAGCACCATGTATACAACTAACACAAAGGAATGTACAAATCATCAATAATCACTAAATTTAAAAGTTTTTTTTAATAACGAAATTTCTAAAACACAGTGCATTTCCAGAAGAATTTTATATAGCATTTGTAGAAGTATCCCATTTAGGAGGAAAGAGCATCTCACGTAGTCTCGAGATTCCTCACTTTCACATTTGAAATCGTTCAACACCATGGATTCTGACAAGAAACCTAATTTGCACAATAACTAAGTCATTCATGGCATGCATATTCGTGAAAAAACATAGGCTATTTAGCAACTGTGCAAAGTAAATATCGTGAATTTCTATGAGCTATCCAATGCCTTCTATTAATCATTTCCTATACTGGTAACTAAGTCATGTGTGAAAGGGACATGTTAGTAAATATTCCCTATCCATTTTGCCTTTAAATAAATTGGACCTTCATAATGTACTATTCATAATGTTCACGTATATCAAAGTGAATTTGAATAAACACACATATAGAAGATACAATCTATAGAAGGTCGATGGAAAAACTTGGTTGATAAACTTAAAGAATATGACATGGACATTAACCTCATAGAAATTGTTAGGTGACAAGGATTATAAATTGATGATTGATATTGAAGTTGTAGATATCCTCCATGCACACCATGTACTAACTCAGAATGTAACCACATCCCAAAAAACACATCATCAAAAGCCTCTTTACTTAGATATTTTCCACCTTGCACTGATTCTTTTGCTACTATATTATCTTTGTGTATGGCACATGCATATGTTATGCAATTCACGTCCTTTGCACATCTAATAGTTTTGTAGCACCAATTCTAACAACCTATGTCATTTTCACTAAAACCAAAGATTTTATGACAAGTTGATTTTCTATGACTTATGAAGAAAGTGTGGTGATCATGGATAATCCAAAGTAAATGTCTTGTCATTGTATGAGCTACTTAATGGTTTCTAATTATGATTACACATCTTCCAAAAATAGTTCATATGTGTGGAAAGGACATCCTAGTAAATACTCATCATGCAATTATATCTAAGGCAAATGGACCTTGGTAATATATTATTTCTAACCTTCACCTATGTCAGGTCTATTTAAAAATAATCATATGGGAAATAGAAGAAGAACCCAACCCTTTCATGGTGACACTGTCAATTCACTAGCTAGAGAGAATGATAATTTCCACTAGTTTACCTTCTACAAGTGGTTCTTTAACAAGAGTGTCGAAGAAAAACAAACAAAAAAACTATGGACCACATGGCTTGTCAATGTTGCTTGTGTACCTGACGTTTTCGACTACAAGGAACTCATATTCTGGTGTGCTCTAAGGTTCGATTCCACTACAAGAATGATTACTGTTAGAATAAAAGGAAATAATCTAGTTTTTCTTAGTCCCAAGTTGTTCAACAAAATGCTTCGTCTTCCTACTACAAATAAACCTCTCAAGGTTGCAAAAGAAGATACATTCCTAACGTCTCAAGCAAGTGATGCCAATATTTTGAGAGAATTTCTGCTATCGTCTACAAACATGCTATCCAAACTTTCAACAATTGAGATAACTTTGATACAAGATCCATACCGATACTTTTCAAGGTTGTTCACATGTGTAACTAGGTGACAATCAACTTCTCACATACCCTCATCAACATTGTATACATTTTACTTTACCTTCCGGAGGGATTCCATGTTCGACTGGGCGTAGGTGATATCAGATGAATTTTTTTCTTTAGTTGAGAAATTACTTTGGGTGAAATCATGAAGATGGGTTACACTTTTTCTTGTTTTATGAGAAAAAAAATGTATTTTCACAAGTTCTTCAACTTCCAGCATAAAAAAGTATTTTTTTTATTTAGTATTTCACTTTACAGTAAAAACAAAACTTGTGAAGAATTATGTTAGCTTTCCAATGACTATTTTTCAAAATTTTTTATCACAATTTGATATGTCAATTTGACAATTGTTTAACAGTATGTTCCTTAAACATGAAATGAATGATACTGAGTTACTTTTTTCTACAACAATGTATCTATTATTAAACTTATGTTTTTAAGAAACTAAATATACTGCAACAATCTACAGAGACTCTATTTTATTATGACTATAATTTTGAATCTAACGGATGAATAACATAATTTCTAGAATTCTTTTAAGTTGACCAAGCTAAAAAAGTTGCATATTTTAAACACATGTTTTTCTACACCTTGTATCTATCTTAATTTTTAATTAAAACTAAAATTTAAATATACCCTTTTGAAAAGAACAGTTTAAGAATTATGAATATATTTTTTTCAAATTTTTTCACTGTATATTTTTAGAGATACCAATATTTCATTTCACTGAATCATAATGTCTGTTGCAAGTATTATGTAGTGTTTTTTTTTTTTAAATTAAATAAAATTAGATAAAAATAAAGAAAATGAAAACAAATTATAAGAATTGAAAGTAGAGTCAATTTTGGAAATGTTGGTGTCATTTTCGAAACCAAATTCTCAGTATTTGGAGGAGTCCATAACCTCCGAAGTTCAGTTAAGCTTGGGGAAATTCTCTGGTTTTAGTTTTCAGTCCCAAATTCCTTTTTTCGACTAAAATACTCTTTCGTCCAAAAACCTAATATTTCGGTCGAAAGACTAAAATCTAACAGAAACCGTCAAAACTAAACGGTTTCCAAGGTTTTCGGTCAAAAAACCATTCTTTCGACCGAAAGGTTTTTGAGCGAATTTCATCAGTCGGAAAAAATTAAAAGACGCGTCATATTGTTTCATTTCGTGCCAAATTGTATAAATAAGCTTTCGGCCGAACACATTTAACACAATTCATCAGATGGACAGACAGATATAAGCTTGGGGATAGGGATTTCAAATCATATATATTATTGATTGCAGCTGTATTCTTTTCTTTCTTTATTTCTTCCCTCTGTTCCATAGGCTTAATCGAAGGATCGATATCGATACATGGTGGTTTTCTAGAACACTTAAACAAAATTTCAAATCATATTTTTGGTTTTTGTTGAATAAGGTAATTGATGTTTGTTCAAGTTTTTATTGGAATAACAATTTATATGTTGAAAGATAAATGTTGATCATTTTTTCAAGGTGAAGTCTTTGTTGAACATATATTTTACAGATAACTATAAAATTCATGGGAAACAAAAGTTTGTGCAAGAGAAAATATGATCGCACTCGAGATGATACTCGCCAAATCGAACAAAGAAAAGAGCTTTATTGGAGAAAGAAACAAGAACATGCAAATATTCAAGAAACAAACGATGATAATGTCAATAGATATTTTCGACAAGAAGAATTTCAACTAGGTATGCATGCACATGTGATGATCAAGCACATGACACACATTGGGACTGTATTCAGAAAGTATAGAATTCAAATTTAAAATATTGTAAATTTAATATAATTGATTGTAATTACAAATTGATATTTTTCAAAATTTACATAAATAGATTCGTCTCATAATGTCGAAGAAGACATTGAAACCGAAATTGAACAGAAGACAAATCACCTATAGGGATGTACATAAATTTAGATAATATAAGATGAACACTCAAATATATATAATTTAGTGAATTTATGTTCATGTTATGTTTTTTAATATAAACTTTAAATTAAAATATGCAGGAGAATCTATCAACATTGATGATGAAATATTAGAAAATGTTGATACTGACAAATTTGGGAATAAAAAAGCTAAGCAATATATAAGATATCGAACTAAGAATATGTATAATACTTTTTTCAAAAATGAATTAGTAACAGTACAAGCTCAACTTTTACTTTTTCTAATGAAGTCAAGAAAGTTAAAAGAAACTACATCATTATTGGGTATTCAAAATTCGACAAAGGATACAAAGGTGAAACAAAATGTCTTTAACAATATAACTAGTGTATTAAAATCTTTTGGAAAATCTCGAAAAGAAGATGTTTGTGTTGCACATAGCGCGATACAAAGAACAGTTGTTTCATCTGGCAATATAAAAGATCGTTTGACATGACACATGAAAAAAACGATGGGAACGTCAAGAAAAACATTGCACAAACATAGAAAATTTCATTTCCAAATAGATGTAAATGATGAATTGGCTTGTTGGACAGTGATTTCTAGACAACCCTACAAATATAGACTTGCAGAAAATGTTAAAGAATTGGCCCATAATTGTTGGTTGGAAGAATCTCGTGTTTCACCACATACAAGGGATGTGTTGCAATGAAGAATAACACGAAATAAATATGAAGAACATCCAAAACATATATTTTCAATGACACAAATAGAGTTGTTTAATAAGTTCAAAGAGCACAAAGAAGTTAAAATTTCCATCAATACATTTGTGCAACAAAAACCATGGTTTGTTAGACCCATCATTGCCCATGACATGTGTTGTTGTCATTATCATGTGGAGTTTGATTTGTGTTATGACACTTTTTTGGATTTTGGTAAAACTTTATGGCTAGGTTCACCTCCTCCTTCCACATTTTGTGTTTTTATATATGAAATTCTATGTGAAAGAGAAGATGATGATTTATTTTACAAAAAAAAATGTGTTGGTGGAAAGAAATGTGATCGTTGAGGAAATCTAAGTTTGTTTCATTCAAAGTATCATATTGATATGAATGATCAATCATTTTCTAATATAAGAGTCAATTGGAAGAGATATGAATATATGAGCAGCACGGCTCCACATTCTTCAAATGTTATTTCCAAAAGGCTTGATTTGAAAGTAGATAATATCAGCGTGACACAATTTTTGAATAAGTTTGAGGAAGAAATCTATAAATACACCAAGCATTCACATAGAACTAAATGGAAATATCTACATTTCAAACAATCACGTGGAGTGTTTCCACCAAGGACAATTTTGTTTGTAGTTGATTTTGCAGAGAGTTACACATTCACTGCACAAAAATAAATACAGAGCGAATATTATCATTCTGATCAAGTCATGATATTTGTCCACGTTCTATATAGACATGCTCAATGGAGCCTTCCAAACATAGAAAGCACCAACGACAATCGACATGTTATTAAAGAATATCACTTTTATATAAGTGATGATCAAGCACACGACACACATTATGTACAACATTGTTTTGATAAATTTTATGATTCATTGAAAGAATGAAAAATCAGATTCGATCAAAATTGGATATGGTTTGATGGGTGTGTGGGTCAGTTCAAATCTGCATGATCATTCTATTGGTTATGTCGTCTTCATAAAAAATTAAACATTACACATTGTTGGAATTTTTTTGAGACTGGTCATGGAAAAGGAGAGCACGATGGTGCAGGGGCATGTATAAAACAAACACTTCGAAGGTATCAGCTGAACCCTCATGTTGATCGATTTGAATCCACTAAACAAGTTGTTGAATGGTGCAACATGGCACTAATCCATGAATATAATCCATCAAGGGATGTGCGTAGGTGTGTCTATGTATAAATGTTACATGTATGTGCACAGGATATATAAATTTGAATGTGTTCAAATTTATATTCAATCTTCAATCATTTTCTTGAGAGATTTCAAGTTAACAAGTTCTTGTCTTGTGCAGTTTTTTTGGTATGTTAGAATCCAAGATGTAAATAGATCAATCTCATACAACGCTAGTACAATACCTGGGACAAGAAAAATACATTCAGTTAAAACAAAACAAAATGTTTTCAAAATGGGTTTGCATTTGATAGACGAAATGACTCTTGTTTTTGTTTAGTTTGCATAGAGGACACAGAATCCATAGATATTTATAAGAACGAAAATGCAGGATATGTTAAAGCTTGGAGACATACTGAACTTAATGTAAAAGGGAAAATGCCACTTGCAAGCTCAGAGGAGATGGAATCAAATGAAACTATAGTGTCAATTGATGGTGATAGAGTTTTTGATCTTGTTAGAGAAGGTAAAATTTTTATGTTTAATTTTTTTCAAATAACTTTTAGATACATACTTGTGTGATAATCTAACACGAATTATTTGTTGTCCAATATATCCAATTATTTGCAGAAGATGTTTTTTCCATGGTTGCACCTATATACAACACTAAAAACGTGAAATATTATTTGATGTGATGCACAGAACAAAAGATGAGGCTATTAGAAGATTTTGATGATAATGTTTGTATATATGAACGAGGATCCATTGTATTGAAAGGATATTTTTTTCAAGAAACCCATCAAAATGATACTCATGCTCACTTTCAAGACTACCAGTTAGATGCCATGAGTTGTCAATATAGTCATTTGGTATGTGCAGCGTGCATAAAGTTAATAGAAGTTCAATAAAATAAAATAAAAAAGTTAGAAAATGGAAAATGTCCAAAGTCGATCATGAGCGAATAATTGAAGATGGAATACCATTACGTTGTTTTTAAACAAACTTGGCACATGTGTACATTCCAGAATTTTTTATTTTTTATTGAAAGTACATTCCAAATTTTGATAACTTGTTTTGACTATCTTCAAACATATTTTCAATTATGATATTTATAATACTATGTATAAAAAACTCACTTTGGAACTGCACCCCAATTAGTACCTAAAAGTATATTGTTAATACTTACAACCTAATTAGTATAGGATTTAGGGAACTACTAATTTGTATGGAACTGAAAGAACCATTTGGTAACTTATACCCCTTTTGATACCCAAAAGTATGTCATTGGGGAATTTCACCCTAATTAGTATAGAAGTAAAAGACATGCTTGGGGCACACATTAATTTACATATGTAGGAGTGAGACAACAACTTAATGAATTTGCATCTTAGTTAGTGCTAAAATTATGTTCTTGGGATTTAAACAAGAATTAATATAATAACAAGGGAACCACTTGTGGTGCACCCTATTTGAATAAGAGTAAGAGAAGTACTTACAAATTATGACACCCCC
>JASDQU010711840.1:12500-27136 GCA_032191745.1 Picea mariana
TAATTTATTTTTAAGGTCATGATATTTGTGTAGGAGATTATGTTGTTTATAGGAGAAGAGATTCTCCCTTAACCATTTGATTGTTAAGGTGTATGGAGATATATAACCTTCTTCTTTAGTTTTCACCATGACTTCCAAAGTGAAAACACGAATTTTATATTTACAATATTACTTTTAAATAAAAAACATGAATTTTATATTTACCATGTTAATTTATACAAAAATTTAATTTTATGTAGAGTAAAATAAAAGTTTATACACAAATTTAATGACATGTAATAAAACCAATTATTAATGTTGAAGAAGTATAACACTCAAACTATTTGGTGAATTATATTCCAAGTATATTGACTTGAAGCAATTATTAATGTTGAAGAAGTATAACACTCAAACAATTTGGTGAATTTTATTCCAAGTATATTGACTTGAAATAGTAAGATAGTGGTATAGTGATATAAAGAATGAAAAATTGTTAAACACTATTTCGATTGACCCTTACTTTTTTCAATAGTATGTTTTTCTATTTTATTTTAGTAATATTGCATTAGGCTCAAGGGTATATGAACCTTTAGGTGAATATCTCGTATAGATTTAACATTTTTTTAATGACTACATGATAAAATTAAAGAAGAGTTTATCATCTCTTCCATTTTAAGGATTTATTTTTTTGTCACATCATTTTGAGCATTTTATTTTATCGCTAACAATGTCACTTTTGCCAATTTGTCACATCATTTTGAACATTTTATTACTAGTTAACTTTGCCACATTTTGACAATAGAATCATTTTTTGATAGTACATAGTGAACATAAAATAAAACATTTAAAATAATACACAACAAAAAAGTATTTAAGAGATTGATGCTTAATTTAAAATGCATTGTAAAAAAGAGAATACAGAAAACATTATTTCATTACTAGTTAAATTTTTCATTCCACCTTTTGACAATATAATAATATTTTTGACAATACACAGTGGACATAAAATCAAACATTTAAATTAATACACAGCAGAAAAATATTTAAGACTTTGATGCTTAATTTAAAATGCATTGTAAAAATGAGAATATACAAAACATTATTTGACAATAGAATCATGTATTTTTCATATTTTCAAAAGTACACAGTAAACATAAAATGAAACATTTAATTTAATACATGGAAAAACATTAGTTCATAACAAAACATTAGTTATAACAAGTTAACTTTGCCATTTTTTTACCATCAATTATGAGAAATCAAATATGAGACAAAAATTGCTATTTTGAATTCCAAAATTGTGAAAATATATATATTATAATCAAATTTATACAAAGTTACATTAGTTCATAACAAGTTAACTTTTCCACTTTTTTACCATCAATTATGAAAAATCAAATATATATGAGACAAAAATTGTTATTTTGAATTCCAAAATTATGAAATATATATAATCAAAGTCTGAATAGTAACACTGTAAAATATATAAGTTTCACATCCATTTTAGGATAATAACAAAAGCAAAGACATTTGACTCCAAAATTCTGGACTCTAAGCTATCGCTTTAAGATAGATCACTTCATACATGAAATTCAAACCTGCAAAAACCAGATTTCAAAAATTAAAAATTTACAATTCAAACATGCAAAATAATACAGAATTCAAATATTGTAATTAAAATAAAATTGACATACATACCAAAAGAGTTAGCAAAAAACAAATTTCATAAATTAAAAATTTATGATTCAAACATGCAAAATAATATAGAATTCAAATATTGTAATTAAAATAAAATTGACATACATACCAAAA
This sequence comes from Picea mariana, assembly GCA_032191745.1. Classification (NCBI taxonomy): domain Eukaryota; kingdom Viridiplantae; phylum Streptophyta; class Pinopsida; order Pinales; family Pinaceae; genus Picea; species Picea mariana. Next base: position 14,292 of record JASDQU010711840.1, read on the forward strand.
GAGTTAACTGTCATTCTCCAACATACTCTTTCCCACAAAATATAGTGTAAACATATTTTCCACCAAATATAATTTAGACATCTGTAAAAATAAAAAAAACATAATAAAAAAACAAATAACACATATTAGCATATATACTGTAACTAAATATCAAATAAAAAATAAGTAATAATAACATAACCAACCACATTTAAATAGATTTAAGATCTAGTTACTCTCCAACTAAGAGTACATGATTTAAACAACTTGTAAATCTTATCTAAAATCTTAAAAAAATAAAAAAATAAAAAATTATGTTCTTGGTAAAAAAAAATTGAATTAGAGTTATATAATAATATGAAAATAAATATAGAAATGTGTATGAAGAAAGTTCACAAATCTCCATATTAAGTCATTCTTTCAATGAAATACTTATCTTCTTGTGGATACCATCTCAAATCCTTAAGGTGAAATTCTCCTTGTGGATAAGGTCCCAAATCCTTGAGGTGAAATTCTCCTTGTGGATAAGGTCCCAAATCTTTTAGGTGAAATTCTCATCCCAAGAGATGTTATTGTGTTCTTGGTAAAACAGATTGTGAGTTAGAGTTAGATAATAATCTGGAAATAAATATAGAACTGCGTATGAAGATAATTCACAAATATCCATGTATTAAGTCATTCTTCCGAAGAAATACTTATCTCCTTGTGGATAAAATCCAAAATCCTTTAGGAAATTCTCCTTGTGAATAAAGTCTCAAATTCTTAGATGTAATTCTCATCCCAGATGTTGTTATTTGATCATATTTACACAGCAAGAAAATACTAATCTCCTCAACAGTTAAATACTTCTTTTCTTCTTCTGCAGTGGTCATATGATCAAATTCCATGATTCCCTTTCAAACTAAAGGACTCATAAACTTCCATATTAAGCAATTCTTCCAAAAAACTATTTATTATCTAAAAAATTTCACAAATCTCTATTTTAAAAACCATTCTTCTGAAATATACTTATCTTCTCTTTCTTCGGTGGAATAGATGTTCTCATATAATACTACGTCATTCTTAGAAAAGAAAACAAGGAATGCAATCGAGGAAAATTTAGAAACTTTCTCTTTCTAGTGTGGAATAGAATCTGTTCTCAAATATTCAAACATATTCAAGTTCAAAATTAGGTCTTCATCATGATCTAACCTTAAATAAGTTTGAATGTACACCATTTAAGACAATGACAAACTTATCTAGGGGTTCTATACAATTCAAAATAATTGAGAAAAGGCTAAACTATAAATTTGACAAAACAAAAATTTGATAAAAGTCAAGAACATACATTTATGAATCATCCTGAATGAACACATCCTTTTCTAATCTGGGTGTTTCCTCAATCCCAATCTCTCTTTCGAGCACACTCTCAGTTACTCTCTTCTCCACATTAGCCTATATAATACATTTCAAATTTGAAAATTTTAAAAATTATATTCAAATGATAATATAATACATTAAATTTAAATGATTTTAAGACATTAAATGATACCTGTGAACTCCCACCCTCTTCAAACTCTCCCACTGAGAATTGAGACAAGTCAGTCCAAGTACCAGGAGATGGAATAGAGAGTTGTGAACAACACAACTAAGAATTAAATCTAGGATTCAATGTGTTCACAATTATAAAAAATTATAAATGTTGTTGATCTCTTATTAAAAAGAGTGGAGATTGAACAACTATTAAAAAAAACATACCCGATTCAATCCATCCAAATTCAAACTTGTCAAATCAAGTCCCCTATCGACTGGAGATTCATTTAACATATCTCCAAACTGCAATTAATGGCAAGAAGAACTCGATTATTTCTATAGAGACAAGGATATCTAAATCTATAACTCGAGGTAAACTATCATAAAATGAGTCAAAATTTTATAAAATACATCACATACATATCTGCGATTCGAGTCATCATTTTGAATGACCTTCTTCCAACCATCCTAACAAAATTTTGCATACTCCAAAACTTCTTCTGCTGACATTGCATCTAATTCTGCATCTGTTTTATCAACAAATGTGGCCCAGGAATTGGCTTCTGCTCTCTAATGCTTCATGCCGACATCAACACCATAAAACATAGCTTCCAAATTTTCCCCGATTGTAGTCATGGTCTCTTTGCCAAATTCTGATGCAGCCTGGAACTCTGAAAGTGATGCAAATGCCCCTGTTGGGCTAGGTACTAAAGGTTGTGGAGGCCTCAACAATGCCTCACTTCAATATGCCCCTTTGCGATCATAAGTACATCATTTACCAGTCCCATAATATTTGGATGGTAGACTAGTATAATCTGGGTGCATATGCAAGAAGAACTCCACAAAAAAGTGTCTTGCAAAATAGTGTGGAACCTCATCGTTCCATGGAAATTTTTCATATGCCGCCAAAAATCTGTTATAAAGATGTCCGGCAAAGTCAAGGTGCTTAAAATATTGCACCTTCAACATTTTTCACTTTGGGCCCTCTTTGAAATTGAACATGGAGATAGCGTCTTCTTTTGAAACTTTGTTTTTTACTGTCTCCCATTTATCAGTACCCATCACCTCTGACTTTTGTCGCCTTATTAGATCGACAAAATTGTCAGTGGTTGGCCCCATCTTCTGATATGCATCCATAAAGTTTTTCAGTGAATGCAAAATAATTTGCAAACTTTGTTTTCTTTCTTGAGGAAGTTCCAAGGTTGCCAAATCATTTTTCAACCTCTTTTTAACACCTGAGCATCGCTCAAGCTTCATTGATTCAGTATTCCCTTCCCAGGGAATTTCATCACCAACATCTAAAGGATATGTGGATGTTGGCGTATAATCTTCAGTTTCTTCATAACGCGGCCTCCTAAATCCACCTTCACCCTCTGCACTAACATTTAAATCTTCATGACAGGCACTCTCATTGTCGCCCCTTGCTCTAAATTGATTGCCTACACATACATTTGAAATAAATTAAAGATTTAACCTCACATAAATTTAAATACAACAAAATTCAACAAAATTTAAGAAACTTACCAGAAATATTCTATTTTTCAGAGCTATTCCCTACATTCTCAAATGTAGGAGTATTGATGTGCAACCTATCTAAGAAGGTTGCATCCATAACACTAGTTTGAGCAGGTTCTACAATTGATCTATTTACAGACTCATTTGAAAATCTCCTCTGACGAGATTGTTGGTGCTCACTCAGAGTCTCAGTTGAAGAAGGAGTTCTTGTTCTTCCTTCTTGAGAATGCCTAGAGAATTTGTGAGAAATGTTTGGATAATCTCGTGTCGATATCACTCCTCAATATATATCCACAATCCATAGTTTATATATAAAAATCTAGAGATGTACACAAGTTCAAACAATTAAAAAGCGCAGAGATAAATCAAAGTTTTAAACAATCAAGCCACAGAGGTACTCGCTAATTAGAAGGCACAAAGACTAGTCATTCATCGATGAATCAATCAACTAAAATATAAGTAAGGGGTCCATGGATAGCATGGCAGATTCTTATCCTCCAGTCATCATCCATGCATAGAAAAGCAGAGCATTTGAATCTATAGGTCTTTAAACATCGAAGTGGCGACCGTTGATTCGGCTCCTGGCCGACTACTCAGGCAAGGACTGATGATTAAAGGGATAAGTGACAGAAGATAAAACCACACACTTTTCACAATAATCAATAAAACCCACACATAGAAGTCATTGAAATCAGAAGTTGGGTTCGCCAAGGGAATATCATTCCACTGAGAGGTTTATCATTCACAATCCACATCAAAGAAGAAGACGCAAAAACTAAACATTCAGCCATGAATAAATCAACTAAAAGATAAGTAATGGGTCCATAGACAGCATGGCAAATTCTTATCCTTCACTCATCATCCATGCACAAAAAAGAAGGGTATTTGAATCTATAGGTATTTAAACACCGAAGTGACGACCGTTGATTCGGCTCCTAGCCAACTTCTCAGGCATGGACTGATGACTAAAGGGATAAGGGATAGAAGATAAAACCACAAACTTTTCACAATAATCAATAAAACCCACACATAGAAGTCATTGAAATTAGAAGTTCGGTTCGCCAATGGACTGTCATTCCACTTAGAGGTTTATCATTCACAATCCACATCAAATAAGAAGACGCAAAAACTAAACATTCAACCATCAATCAATCAACTAAAATATAAGTAAGGGGTCCATAGACAGCATGGCAGATTCTTATCCTTGACTCATCATCCATGCACAGAAAAGCAGGGCATTTGAATCTATAGGTCTTTAAACACCGAAGTGACGACCATTGATTCGGCTCCTAGCCGACTGCTCAGGCATGGACTGATGACTAAAGGGATAAGGGACAGAAGATAAAACCACAAACGTTTCACAATAATCAATAAAACCCAGACATAGAAGTCATTGAAATTAGAAGTTGGCTTTGCCAAGGGACTGTCATTCCACTCAGAGGTTTATCATTCAAAATCCACATCAAAGAATAAGACGCAAAAACTAAACATTCATCCATGAACCAATCAACTAAAAGATAAGTAAGGGGTCCATAGATAGCATGGCAGATTATTATCCTTCACTCATCATCCATGCACAGAAAAACAGGGCATTTGAATCTATAGGTCTTTAAACACCAAAGTGACAACCGTCGATTCAGCTCCTGGCTGACTTCTTAGGTAAGGACAGATGACTAAAGGGATAAGGGACAAAAGATAAAACCACAATCTTTTCATAATAATCAACAAAACCCACACAAAGAAGTCATTGAAATTAGAAAGTTGGGTTCGCCAAGGGAAATCGATTCAGAAAAACAACAAGAAAGTGGATTCATTAAAAGTTCCCTATGGTTGGATCCACTAAAAAAATGTATTAGAACATTTCTTTAATATTCCTTAAAAGTTCCCTATGGTTGGATCCACAAAGACCGCATATAATGTAATGCATTAGAATACCCAAAACAAAGAGTTTAATCTTCATAAAATCATATCCCTCCATGTCTAAAACCTAGTTTTGCCTTGAAAACAATTGTAAATCGTATGAATCTTGGCTCTGGGAAAAAAATAAACCCCTTTTGAGACACTCATCAATCTTGTTTTATTATATATGGATTTGAAGATTTGGGTTGTAGCATTTCTATATAATCATGGAGAAATATTGAGAAAATTCAAAAGTGTTTATAATTTTTGATCTTATAATTAATATCATAAGTAACCTATCCTATCCTCATATAATTAGTTATTTCCCCATTAAGAGAATAATTGAAACTAGGGACCAAATGTACAGGCACAAGAGACTACTAACATGAAAGAAAATTTGCTACATATTGCTTGATGGGGGTTGGCATAAATATGTCAATTCTTGGCTAAATCATTTGAGAATGGAGAAGGAGATCACTCTACAGAACATTGATATACCATTAAAAATACTATTAAATAGAAATTCAATGAAATATCAATTTACTTATGAAGAGTTTTTGTTAACTAGAAGGTAGGGATAAAATGTTATTTCTAACATAAAAACTCCCATATGATATGGGTTTTAATTCGAAAATGTTTCTACTGTGAGTGGATATATCACTAGTGTTAGGTCACATGGCCCTCATAACATTATGATTCCTTGTTTTCTCACATAGTTCCTACCATGTTTAAATTATGCCTACATATCCAACACAAATCCAATAAGTTGTCAAATTGAAGTTATATTATATGAATATAAATATCATCAATAAGATAAGCATTGAATAACTTAGGTCAATATGTATGAAGTAATAAATGAGTATAATAAATAGTTCCCATCTAAGACTCTTTTATTTCTATAAATTAGACTTTATCATCCAAAATGAAGTATTCATTATAACTATTCCTTTAGTCAAAGGGCCTCTACAATTGGAAAAGACCACCAAAGTGGAAGACATTGGAAAACACCACCAAAGTGGGAGACTAGTTCCTTTTTGAGCAATTTACTACACAAGTAAGTCACTCATGTCTTACACAGAGATGTGACCAAGACTCGTGACAATATGTAGGACATGTGAAGCATAGGGGGAGATTTACTTACCCATTATCATTAGGTGTCACTAGATGGTTTCAAGATGTGTTTTGTCAACCTAGTCCAAATATAAATGACTCTTGGCAATGAATATTTCTTGTACACTACAAAATTGTGTTAAAAAATGCGATGCACTTAAGAAATAATTGTTCCATATATGCACTAGATTATTCTTTGTTAAGTACAATGCCATATTCACTCTTTGCAATTCAATTCCATCTTACTCATGGTTGTTTATATTTGATAACAAAATGACTTCTACCTTTTTGCAAGATTGCTTTCAGCTCTTTTCCTTTTCATTTAAAGAGCAACAATGCCACAATACTAGTAAATTACACCAACACACAAAATTTTGTAAATATCAACATCCCTAAAAAAAGTAAACAAATTTGTATATACTACCAAAGATCTCAAATGATGGATAAATCCAAGGGATATAGGAAAGTGTCATAAGGTATCTACAAAACTAGTAAAAATAGAGCTTCAAATGGAACTTTATGCCTTACTAGTCAATGAAATGTATATGTTATTATGTGTTCAATGGTTAATGTGGCTATGTTCTTGTGTCAAAAATATTCAAAATAGATTCTTGAAATTAATATGGAAAGGTGAAACTTATAAACTATATGGATTTTAAACATTAACTAACAAAATAATTACTTCACAGTGAAAGAAAAATAGTAGAACAATGACCAAACTATCATGGTTTTCCTGTAGAGAGAAAGAGCGTCGAGTGGACGGAGTTGGGGGTATAGAGACACAGAGAAACAAATAGATTCTCTCTTGGTTACCAACAAATTTCCACTAGGTTAACAATTGAGTACTTTTGGTAGGTTACCAACCAAAATTTTGGTTAGAGGTTACACACACAGATATGTGCTAGAATGAGATTGTTGTTACCTTTCCATCCGCAATAAAAAATTAACTCATGAAGAGTCCTAATCAATAGTCTTCTCATGAAAAGAAAACATGTCAAAAGTGCAGTTTGGTCCTAGGTGGGGTAGATACGAAATTGTCCTCTCTGACACTTGAGCTAGACCCAATTAACATATCCAATTAAAAGTCACAACTTATTACTTGACTCACCCTTTGACTTGTATTTTGAGAAGTCATTTATTTTGTAAAATAGTTTTCATTATCAATTACTAATTTTTATTGAAATATATCTTTGTAAATTTTGATATACAAGTATATTTTCTCCACAAGTTTATGATGGAAACACAAATATGTGGAGATCAATCATGATATTAAAGGAATTTGAGTAGACAAATTAAACATTTCCTAGGAATCATAAGGAATCGTGTAAGAAGTCAAATAGTCAATTAGGTCAGAATGCGACTAAGTACTAAGTTTTGTTGGAAGTTCCACTAGGAGAGAACCAACCTAATATGGAAGTAATAGATTTGCTGAACTATGCATAATTGACTTGAAGATCACATCGATGGACAATTAATGGAAATAATGGATGCATGTTTCTAGAACATGTCAACAAAAACCTAAAAGGTTCTAAGAATGTTTATTGGTCAATTCTTCGTGTAGTATGGTCTATGAGTAGTTGAATGATTGAGAACTAAGTTGGTTGGGATTCTTGGTAGAATAGCACTCAATGTTACCATGGAATGGATCGATCCTAATGGTTTCTTTGAAGGTTCATATATTAACCTCAATGAATTGACAAAATGTACAAGGGATTACAAGATCAAAAGCAACATGTGTATGGTGCATCTACAATAACTATTGAACCAATTTATTGTCATTAGGAAGTGGGCATCAAATAACATGTAGAATTTGAATTGATTGTTCAAGTGGCATGTAAAGAAGAGGAACAATTGTAACTATCTCTTAGATATTGAAAGAGGGAGGTAGAAGGTTGAAGATGACAATTGAGAAAGGATGCAATTATAGGTGATTTTTGTGTTGAGATGGTATGTGACATGGGACATTTAAAAATTTAAATGTGTGCTCTATAAGTCATTCATTTGGAATCCTCATGGAATTTATTAGTTGCAATCGTAAGTATTATAATTTATATATGACAATACAATGTAGCATAGGTCATTCTAAAGTATAATATTTTTCTAATTTAAATAAATAAATGTTGTAACCCCACAAGTAAATCTTATAATTTTTTAATTCTAATAAATGTTTGAATTTTTACTTTTAGTAATATGGGCATAAATTGAGAACAAGACTATGGTATATACTAAGTTATGTTATGTAACATACTCGCAAAATAAAGTGGATTGATGCTTCTAAAATGTCATAATACCACAAGTAAATATTATGGAAACACGGAAATATAATTATATTTGAAAATACATTTCCTAGCTAACTTGAGAAGATAGGGTAATTTGAACAGGGCAATGTCGTGGGCACCCAACTGCTTGGCCACAGGGCTAGGCCCTCACGGCCAAGTCATTACTTATATGATCTTATGTTTTGTTAAATGACAACTTGAAAGTTTGAAAAGATAAGTTATGTCAGTGTAAGATTGAAATCTTACTCAAGGGGATGTTTTGGCCTTCTGCTTTCTTGGCTTATTAGTAAATGAACATTCCATTGTAACAGCCTCTTCGTTATGACAACAACTCTTTAATAAGTGCAAATTTATTTTTTTTGTTTAAGGTGTGTGCGCGCGTGTAAAAAGGAACAGACACACTTGACTCTACGTCGCCACCCGACGACTAACAAGACGCAACCATGATGATCACAATAAGAATACATAAGGCGCACAACAAGTAACTGCAACCATTAAACGACATACTGTGTTATGTACAGTACGAACACAGATGGAAGAATCCATAGTAGTAGATTTTACTATTTCTGCACCGAAAAGCAAGGCATTTAATCTTAATTCTCTGCTCCGGAGAGAGAGAATGTCAGATAGGCTCTTGGCCAATTGCTCATGAAAAAACTAGTAATCTCTGTCAGGAGGTCGCAGTGGTGGGAACTCTGCCTTTAAAGAGCCCAAGACTATTGATACGACCTTAGAGGTGTGTCGCAAGAGTGGAAACCCTGCCTTTAAAGGGCCCAAGACTCTTGATACAGCACTGGATTCTTTACACAAAAATAATCACACACACAGACTTATATACAGAGCGACTAGATTTATCAATCGAAGAGTCTGATATCATACAACTGTGAGTTTAGACAATTCCAATTATAGTAATAACCCTGAAATTAATTAACAATCTCAATACATCATATATGTTACATATACCATAAAATTACAATAACATTATCTTAACAACCTCACATTTTATGTTATAATAACCTTGCAACTAAAACATCAATCACCAATCACATTACTACTTGTATGCTACCAATACAATGAAGTTACAATAACTCTACCATAAAATAAATCAACATTACATTTATATTACCATAACCTTGCCAATGAATTAATAATAAAAAGAAATCATTATTCTTCCATTGCGCGCAAGTCTCATTCATGAGGCAACATGTCATTCAATTCTTAAATAATCATGGGCACGAGAATAAGTAAGTTTAATCCATCATTAGAAATAACTTTATAAAAACTAAATATCTAGATCTACCATCTACTACATAATCCCTCAATGCGTAAAAACTAAATCTATGTCAATCATTCACTACATACTAACCACTGCTCAAGTAGCGATAACTAAAACCATCGGCATTGCATCCATAAGGCCATAAGGTGCCATCTAAAACAACACTAAATATACATCAATAAGCCAGTCGAAACTTTGCCAAGGTTAACATGTAAGTAACATCAACAAATTTCCACTGACCCCACTAGATATACTCTAGCATGCAAAGTTTTTTTTTCACATCTATCAAATTTGTATTTCCGGAATGACAAATAAATTTGCAGTGCCCAATTTAGTTTTCATAATACTATAAATCATAGGAGGAACAAGGGAATTCAAATCTAAATTCAACTAACACACAACAATCATAACGATTTCAACTTGGATTGGTAGAAATTTGATAGTGGATCATAAGAAATTAAATATTTAAATAAAACAATGCATTTTGTTGTGACTACTTATGCAATGATTCAATAATACAAATCCAAATAGTATAATAGTTTGGATGAGACTCATCAAAGTCAACTCCGGATTTTCCAAACTTCATTGACGGTAGATTTTAAATATCATATGAAAATCTAAACTTAAGAATTGACAAAATTGACAGCAAACAATGAATAATAGAAGCAAGGTCTCTACATTTTGATTAGCGACAAATCATAGAAAATTATGATATCCGAATTTGCAAAAATATAAGGCAACGGATAAGTAAACTTCTGATCTCTAAATTTATAAACAAATTTGGCAGCGAACACTTGAATTTCCTGAATTCTGGGTTGTAATTTAAAATGGCAGCCAACAATTAAATTCTAAATTTCTGCTCGGAAAATGAAATTTCTCTTAACAATAAAGTCGATTGCCCATTATGCCAAGATTGAATTCTCAGATCTAATTTACAAAAACGAAATGCCCATACATCTATTTCCAGAACGAATTCTTAGATCTAAATTTACAAAAACGAAATGCCCAATACATCTATTGCCAGAACAAATTCTCAGATCTAAATTTACAAAACGAAATTGCCCATACAACTATTGCCAGAACAAATTCTCAGATCTAATTTTACAAAAACAAAATGCCCAATACATCTATTGCCAGAACGATTTCTCAGATCTAAATTTACAAAACGAAATTGCCCATACAACTATTGCCAGAATGAATTCTCAGATCTAATTTTACAAAAACGAAATTGCCCATACCACTATTGCCGAAAACAATGTACAGGAACAATTTCCAAACAAAATTGCCAGAACAGATTGCTAGAAGGAAAAAAAATATATAAAAGGGCATACAATCACTCCAAATTACACATGGAAGCCAACAGATGAGGTGACAAAGCACCCAGTCATATAAAAATGCCCATGGTCATATAAAAACGCCCACATTAATTAAAAATGCCCAATGTAATACATAAATGCCCACAGTGATATAAAATGCCCACGGTAACATATAAAATGCCCACAGTCATATAAAAGCGCCCCCATTTATATAAAAATTCCCACTGTAGAGTATAAACACCCACAGTGAAATAAATGCCCACGGTAATATATAAAATGCCCAGAGTCATACAAAAACACCCCCATTTATATAAAAACGCCCATTGTAGAGTATAAACGCCCACAGCGAAATAAAATGCCCACGGTGATATATAAAATTCCCACAGTCATATAAAAACGCCCCCATTTATATAAAAACGCCCACTGTAGAGTATAAATGCCCACTGTGAAATAAAATGCCCATGGTAACATATAAAATGCCCAAAGTCATATAAAAACGCCCCCATTTATATAAAAACGCCCACTGTAGAGTATAAATGCTCACACTGAAATAAAATTCCCACGGTGATATATAAAATGCCCACAGTCATATAAAAACGCCCCCATTTATATAAAAACGCCCACTATAGAGTATAAATGCCCACAGTGAAATAAAATTCCCACGGTGATATATAAAATGCCCACAGTCATATAAAAACGCCCACGACAAAGGTAAAAACGCCCACTGGGATATTTAAACGCCCACAGAAATGTAAATACACCCACAGAAATGTAAAAACGCCCATGGCAATGTAAAAACACAGACAACAAACACAAGGCATAGTGGGAGATCGCACAGATCCAAGGAAGGTCGGCAATGCCGAGATCATAAAATTCTTTTATCTAATACCGACATGCAACATCAGATTAAGAAGTAATATTTTTATAACTGTCCCATAATTACAATCACCGAAGAGCAAGGCAAGAAACCAATTAATCCAACAAGAACCCAAGCCGTTTGAAGTTAAGTATTTTCATCTCACAATGCCAATACAAAAATGTTGATAACAATAAGAGAGGGCTAAGGTCCTAATACCTTCTATCATGCAAATGAAAAATATACTGTTGCCTTAACGCCCGCCTCGAATGATGACCCCGTGCTCCATGTCGCTCCTTCTCCGCGCCGCTCCCGCTCGCCGATCATAGAGACTACACCGGTACCTCCCAGCCAATTGCTAGGGGTACTCTACTTCCCCCTTATCCCCCTGAGCCGCAAAGGGGCCACACACAATCCAAATAGTCTGTCTAGCTTCCCAGCTCGCCTCGCAAGGCCGAGCTACCACTCCTATCCAAGCTGGAAAATCCCAACTCTCCACAAGTAATCAGTTAAGTTACAATTCCGGCAGCGTAACGTTATGCTAACAGTCGATCCCTTTCTTCCTCATCTTCCCTTTCTTTTATAGAGTTTTTCCAACCTCCAACTTTCCCTAAATCACATTTTAATTAAGTTTTAATAAAAATATGCTAAATATTCTCCTTCGCACAAGTGTCGTCCATCCCCCTCTTTCCTCAAGTAATTATTTTCTTTAAATTATTAATTTACTCATTTCCCTCACCCACCTAGAGTTGCTCCTAAATTTCCTCCTAGGTGTTCCTAGATCCCCTTACATGTTTTAAATAATTTCCCTAAAAAGAAGTTACTAAATTAGCTCAAATTAGAAGGTTCTTAATTGCAGATTCCTTACTATGTTGACCTCGCTTTTTACCATGAGTTCCCAACTTTCCTTATTTATGTTTCCTCCAATCCTTAGTTTCCTAATTTTTATTATCCCCTTCTTTCCCCTTTTTATTAGAGCCAAAATGGTAGTTGCGCTATTTACTCTTTTCCCTTTATTATTAGTTTGAAATATTTTTATACTTCCACAAGCTAAATAATTTGTTTCTTCTTTACAATTTAAACCCACGGATTTTTAATTAAAT
>JASDQU010711841.1:3752-27528 GCA_032191745.1 Picea mariana
ATCATATCATACCTAGGGTTGAAAGAAGATATCATAAAAAATCAATTGTAATCAATCAACAACTCTTCCCCTGCAACTATTGATTTTTTATGATATCTTCTTTCAACCCTAGGTATGATATGATACCATGTTGAAATCTCCCTTAACCTAACACCTGGCAGTTAATTCCATAAAAATGTATTTACTAGATTAAATCACAACTAGATTACTCAACAAAACATCCAGTTGAAGCATAAACTAGGAAAATAAATCAAGAACATAAGAACACCACAAATTTTGGGTAAACCCCTGGAAAAAACCTCGAGGGAAAACCAATCCAATGATGCTTTTATTAAGGTCAAATCATGGCTCCTGTAACAAGTAAAATGGTCTACTAAGAGATTTATACACTGCAGACAAACCTGTAAGCACATGTGCTTCTGTACGACCTTGTATCGACAAGTTTCCCAATACATTCGCAACTTTCCTTTATCTTTCCTATGGATATCCATGACTTTTCCTTATGTGAGTTGTGGATATCCACGACTGTCTCCATTGAGACCCACAGACGTGTATGGAAAAACTGTATGGAAACCTCCATATGACTATGCTCTTCCCTCTGGCTTTTGTCCTCTGAATCCCACTTGTGGTTGGTTCTACTCTCTCTCCTTCTTGACCTGTATGACCTCTAGATGAAATCCCTTCTCCACATATCAATATCTTTATCATGATCCTTTGTGATCCAAGCCTCTCATCAATACTTGGATGAACTCTCTTCACCCAGCAAGTGATATCTCCTCACTCTAGTGTAAGCAAAAGTCCTTCTTTTCTCCTACACTCCTTACTAGAAAAAGTCCTTCTTTGTTTTCCTCAACCTTGGTATCTCACCAAGTCTCTCACAAGTGTATCTCACAAAAGTCCCTACCTTGGTCTCTCACCAAGTCTCTTGACCTCGACCTATCATCAACAGTCTTGACCATGTCGAATCCCTCAACAAAATTGACTTCCTCCTTCACCTAGACTTACTTTTATAATCATGAGTTACAATATGTTTCTAATATTGAATGTGATCTATGATTGAGATTACTTCTCACACCGACTTTATATTTAGATTACACGTTGCATGCTAATCATGTCCTTAAATAACTCAATTCACTAATAAATACAATTTTACTTTAATTAACTCCGTCTAACTAAATTAAACTTAAGAATGGAATATTTTTGACAACTTCAACATGAAAAACACATGCCTATGTGGAATTACTTTTCCAATGCTACCAAAACATCAACATTTCCTCTTAGCATGGAAGGTACTTCTCTCACCTGTATTTTTCTCTATCTTCACTACTAGATCCACTACAATGCGTCCTCTCCAATACACCTAATTGGTTGTTCCCTATGACATAGAAGTTATTTCTTCCATGATGGTCTGACTTATCTTCGAAGACTCACTACCTATGAACATGCTCCTAGAAATATCTTTCTCCCAAGCTTCCTACATGGCCATCTCATACCATGACTCCTTCTTGAAATACTTGGAAGGATTCTCCTTCCCACCTAAACTTGAAGGCTCACTCCCTCCGAGTTTCTCAACCTTCAAAGCTACATGATCCTCATTCTATGCCACTCGCATTGATTTGAGATTCCCTTGGATCCTTTTATAGGCTCCCATCCTCAGATAATGGTTCACTTATGGAAAACAAATCAGAAAATATCTGAGCCCTACAAACCTCAAGATCAATCCTTTGATATTGTTGGTTGACTGTTATCTCCCTTGTTTCCCCTTTTCCCCTTTCCTCGAACCCTACCCCTGCACATTTGAATGAAATTACTTCTTCATCCACTCAATGAGATCTTACTCACTCATTATTTTTGTGTCTTCTATCCATTGAGAAATATCCAACACCTACAACCAAGCACATATGTTGTTGTAAAATATTGTACCTGAAACTCCTCTACTGCCCAGATTTGTTTGTTTCCCATGGTGCTAATATGGATGCTCCCACGAATTCTCTTCTCCTTTGGATTAATTACATCCCTAGGTGAAATTCCTTCCTCACCCGTTTTTGAGATCTCCTTGAGTGAAATTCCTTCTTTGTTGTGTTTGTGATTCATTGACTCCAATAAATATGTCATCCTTTGATATTTGGATGCACTTCCTTCTTCACCCATCTAAGATCCTTTTGAGTCACTTTCCTTCATGGCTCAATCAATTGATAAAATTCCATATTTTCTCCAAAGTAGATTACTCAAGCACATGATAAAAATTCCTTCGCCGCTCCTATGTGCTCCCTCTTTGCTTCAAAGCCTTGGCTCTAATGTTTCCCATAAATTTGTCCTTCAATTTATTTATGTTGGTTTATACATATGCTAAGATCTCCTACAAATATAATTGATATGCTACAAAATATAGTGGATATGTGCTTATTCCTTCAAGCACCCACCTTGACACTCTTGATCCCATAGATCTTCTCATGTAACCCTATGATATGGATTATTTTTGTCACGAAATGAGAGCGGATATATATAACACATAAATATATAGAGATATTGAAAGAGTGAAAATAATATAACATAGATATATCAGAAATATAACAAGAGGCACAGATATACAGTAATACACAATTTCTATTAATGTGTGAAATGTACAAAACTGTAGAAATACAGAGTGAAAGACTCGCTATAATGGTGGAAACTTATCTCTAAGAAGAGATTTGAAGGCTACTCACATTTGCAAGAAGATGATTGTTGTTACAATGAGTCTCCAAGGAATTTTTAACATAAAGAAAATCCAAAACCCTAACCCCGAAAGATGAAAAGCCAATAGTTTTGTGGACCTCGTTTTGGGTAGTTTGGTGTATCAACTCCGTCGGGGTGTAACTTTGGCATATGATCTCCATTTGGGTCGCATGATAGCTTGTTGGAAGGTATCATAGAGGTGATTCATTTTGGGGGCTCAATCAAAGACTTTATCTATCATTGAGGTGCTCGATCCCAAAAAAAATTATTTAGGCCCTTAAAATGGCCCCAAAAGTTTAGGAACCAAAAAACTGCTAAAAATAGTAAGCTACAAGGAAACTATTTTGAACCAGTTGGAATAGGTGGGTGGACACTGATATCCACCTGAATCAATCCTCCCTCCTTAGGAAGAAATGGTCTCCTTTGCATTTAGTTCCCATGGGAGAGGGGAAAGAACTTGTTGAATCCGAACCTTGATGATCTAATTTCCTTGTTGGAGATGTTGCATTGCTTAGCCTATTGAAGGATGTCATGAACCTGTCACTGGAAGGGTTTCCTTTTAGCTAGTATGGATACATGAGATGACTATGTGCAGAAGGAATCCTTGTTCTTGGATTCAATATTTTTGACCTTTTTCTGCTAAACAGAAGGTGCTTGGACTGAGGCTGTAGTGGTTGCGGTGTTCTTTTGGTCACCTTTTGAACTGATTGTGAAGAAGCTAAATTTTGTAGTATAAGATACTACCTTGTAGTACTTTTTAGGTGGGACAATAGTGGGAATTACCTATGGTATACTGTAGATATGACTCCCCAGAGTAACAATGAAACTATGGGGTCGAGACTCATAAATAACATGGCACTTCCACATATATGGATGGCCCAAAAGAACATCAAAAACATCCAGTGGGAACACATCAAATAATACCTCGTCCTTGAGGGGATGGATGTCGAATGACAATCAACACTGTTGGATGACACGAAGATTGTGTCTTTGGTGAAGCCACCCAATGTTGTATGGATGAGAATGTGGTGTTGTCGACAATCCCAACTATTTGACTACCTCTACTGAGATGAGGTTCTTCTGGATTTTTCTATCAAGAATAAAATGCACCGGGGTCTCCTTCACCCACATCTATGAATGAAAAAGGTGCCCCCCCTCTTTAGGATCTGTTGGTTATTCTAGTTGAATTGTTGCGGTTGTGACAATAGCAGTGGGTTTTTCTTCGATGATCTGTTTGCTCCCATTATTTTCTGAATTAGATTTTGAATCTGGGTTCATATAGTTCTCTTTGATCTTGACCACTAGTGACAATTTTGAGCGACATTCATCGGTGTTGATACAGGGGACTTTGTGGAGATCGCACCATTTTCCAGTGTCCTTTGTCTTTCCATAACCCTTCTTTTTCTGTGGCTTGTACTAGTTTTATGAAGTCTGGTTGTTAGGGTCATCCTTACCATACATTGGTTGTTGTGTATTTGCAGACCCAAACTCCCGCTTGTTCTGGTGCTTAAATTCCTTCTCGATTTTAACAACATATTGATAAGAAGCACCGAGTGATGAGATGTCAAGAAAATCCATTCTAGTTTGGATGTATCTATGTAGAGACCCATGGAATTTAAGAACCAAATGTTTCTCATATTATTTTATACCCAACTTTGCACAAGGTATGAAAGGTATTGGTGAAATCCAACACTGCTTGGCCCCTCTCTTGATGTAGCGTGGTCCATCTCATGTATTGGTCTTCATAGTTTCTAACAGGGTAATATTGTTCCTTGACCGCATCCAAAAAAAAATCCCAAGTGGGCTCGACCCCATATATTCCAGGATCCTCTATGGAAATTTTTTCCCATTAAGTTTCCCACCAATGTTTGACATGGGGGGAAGCCTTAATGTGTGAGAAGGTGATCTTTTCGCTGTCAGAAAAATTGTGAACAGAGAAATAACCTTCTAGTATATTTAACCATTTGTCTAGAGAATCCACATCTATCTGACCTTCAAATATGGGAATAAAAAATTTGACCTATACCTTGAAAGGAGAGTTGCTTCCAAAGTGGTCGCTTGATGAATATGCACCTGCTGCTATCAGCTGGCATTAAGGATATGGGAAAAATTCTCCATCATTTCGTCCCTCTGTTGCGTGAGATCTTGCTCAAGAAACAAATTAATAGAATCTTTCCATCATTTTTCTTTTCTTCCGCCATAGAGGGTTTCTTGGGCATGAAAGAACCATTTTCCTCAAGATATACAATATCAAGACCCAACTGTCTATACTCGGACCTCGTCGGGGACATGCCCTGGAAAACGATCAAGAGCATCCTCTCTGATATCACTGATCTGGATTATTTTTGGCACGAAATGAGAGCAGAGATATAACACAAAAAGATATAGAGATATTGAAAGAGTGAAAATAATATAACAAATATATGTTGAAAATATAAAAAGAGGCACAGATATACAGTAATACACAATTTCTATTAATGAGCGAAATGTACAAAACTATAGAAATACAGAGTGAAAGACTCGCTATAATGGTGGCATCTTATTTTTGAGAAGAGATGTGAAGGCTACTCTCATTCTCAAGAAGATGATTGTTACAATGAGGCTCCAAGACCTTTTTAACATAAATAAAATCCAAATCCTTAACCCCAGAAGATGAAAATCCAATAGTTTTGTGGACCTCGTTTTGGGTAGTTTGGTGTATCAACTTCCCGGGGGCGTAACTTTGGCATACGATCTCTGTTTGGGGTGAAGGATAGCTCATTGGAAAGGTATTATCAAGGTGATTCATTTTGGGGGATAAATAAAAGAATTTGGCTATCATTTAGGTTATCTATCCCCCAAAAAATCATTTAGGACCTGAAAATGGCCCCAAAAGTTTAGGAACCGAAAAACTGATAAAAATAGTAAGTTGCCAAAAAACTGTTTTGAGCCAGTTGGAGTAGGTGGGTGGCCACCGATATCCACCTGGATCAATCCTCCAGCCTTAAGAAGTAATGGTCTCCATTGCATTGAGTTATTGGGGGAGAGGGGAAAGCGCTTGTTGAATCTGAACCTTGATGATCTACTTTCCTTGTTCTAGACGTTGCACTGCTTAGCTTGTTGAAGGATGTCATGAACATGTGGCTAAAAGGGTTGGAACTTTTTAACCAGTCTCGATACATGAGATGACTTTGTGAAAAAGGAATCCTTCCACTTGGCTTCAATCTTTTCAACTTTTTTTTTTTGAATAGAAGGTGCTTGGACTGAGGACGCAGTGGTTGCAGTGTTCTTCTGTTCAAATTTTGAATAGATTATGAAGAAGCTGAATTTTGTAGTATGAGATACTACCTTGCAGCACTGTTTAGGTGGGAAAGTTGTTGGAAATACCTCTGGTATCCTATAGAGATTACCCCCTAGAGTAAAAATGACACTATGGGGTCGAGACTCATAAAGAGCATGGCACTTCCACATACATCACTGGCCCAAAATAACATCACAGAAATATAGTGGGGAAACATCAAATAATACCTCATTGTTGAAGGGTTGGATGTCATATGACAATTGACACTACTGGTTGACATGAAGATTGCGTCCCTAGTGAAGCCACCCAATGTTGTATGGTTGCAGTTGTGGTATTTTCGACAATCACAACTCTTTGATGACCTTTGTTGATATGAGGTTTTTCTGGCTTCTTCTATCAATAATAAAATGCAGCGGGGTCCCCTTCACCCACATATGTGAATGAAAAAGGCACTCCCCCTCCTCAAGATCTATTGGTTCTTCTGGTTAAATTTGTGTGGTCTCTACAGTAGCAGTGGGGTCTACATCGATGATCTATTTTCTCCCATTATTTTCTTAATCAGATTCTAAATCTAGGTTCAGATCTTTCTCTTTGCTCTCGGCTATCAATGACTATTTTTAGCGACATTCATCGGTGTTGTACCAAGGGATTTTATGGAAATCGCACCATTTTCTAGTGTCCTTCTTCATCTTTCTATTACCATTCATTTCCTGTGGCTTGGAGTGGTTTTCTAAAGGCTGGTTATTAGGGCCATATTTACCAAGTGGTTTTCTGAAGGCTTGTGCTTAAATTTCTGCTCGATTTTAACATCATATCAATAAGCAACACCGAGTGATGTGATGTCCATAAAATCTATTTCAGTTTGGATGTATCTGTGTAGAGCTCCACATTATTTCAAAACCAAATGTCGCTCAAATTATTTGATACCCATCTTGGTGCACAAGGTATTAAATGCATTAGTGAACTCTAACATTGCTTGGCCCCTCTCTTGACGCAGTGTGGGCCATCTCATGTACTGGTCTTCATAGTTTTCAATAGGGTGATATTGTTCCTTGACCACATCCACGAAAACATCCCAAGTGGCCTCAGCCCCAAATATTCCAGACTCCTCTATGGAAATTTTCTCCAAGTAATTTTCCCACTAATGTTTGACATGGGGGAGAGCCTTTAGGAGCGTGAAGGTGATCTTTTCCCTGTTGAAAAAATTGTGAATAGAGAAATAACCTTCTAGAAGGTTTAACCATTTGTCTAGTGCATCTGCATCTATCTGCCCTTCAAATATGTGAATATCAAAATTAACCCATACCTTGAAAGGAGAGGTGCTTCCAAAGTGGCCTCTTGATGAAGATGCACCTGCTGCTATCGACAGGCATTGAAGGATGTGGGAAAAATTCTCCATCATTTCGTCCCTCTGTCGCATGAGAGATTGCTCAAGCAACTGATTATTAGAATCTTTTCCTCCATATTTTTTATTTTCTTCCACCATGGAGGTTTTATTTGGAGTTCGAGAATGATTGTCCTCAAGAGAGACAAGATTGAGAGCCAAATTGAAAAACGATCAAGAGCAGCCTGCTCTTATACCACTAATCCAGATTATTTTCGGCACGAAATGAGAGCAGAGATATAACACAGAAATATAAAAATATATTGAAAGAGTGACAATAATACAACATAGATATATTGGAAATATAACAAGAGGCACATATATATGGTAATACACAATTTCTATTAATGAGTGAAATGCACAAAACTGTAGAAGTACAGAGTGAAAGACTCACTAGAATGGTGGAAACTTATCTCTGAGAAGATATGTGATGGATACTACCATTTGCAAGAAAATTATTGTTACAATGAGGCTCCAAGGATTTTTTAACATAAAGAAAATCCTAAAACCTAACCCTAGAAGATGAAAATCCAATAGTTTTGTGGACCCCATTTTTGGTAGTTTGGTGTATCAACTTCCCGGGGGCGTAACTTTGGCATGCAATATCCGTTTAGGGAACATAATAGTGCGTTAGAAAGGTATTGTCAAGGATACTCATTTTGGGGGCTCAAATAGAGACATTGGAAATTATTTAGATGCTCGATCCCCCAAAAAACTTCATTTTGGCCCTCAAATTGGCCCTGGAAGTTTAGGAACTGAAAAATGGCTAAACATAGTAAGTTACCAACAAATTGTTTTGGGCCAGTTGGAATAGGTGGGTGGACATTGATATCAACCTAGATCAATCCTCCCTCCTTAGGAAGCAATGTTATTCATTTCTTTGATTTCTCGGGGGAGAGGGGAAAGCGCTTGTTGAATATGAACCTTGATGATCTTATTTCCTTGCTGGAGACGTTGCGCTACTTATCTTGTTGAAGGATGTCATGAACCTATGGATGGAAGGGTTGGAACTTTTTAACCAGTATGGATACATGAGATGAATTTGTGCAGAAGGAATCCTTGCATTTGGCTTCAATATTTTCAACCTGCTTCTGATGAACAGAAGGTGCTTGGACTGAGGATGCAATGGTTGCGGTGTTATTATGTTCACCTTTTGAACAGATTGTGAAGAAGATGAATTTTGTAGTATGAGATACTACCTTGCAACATTGTTTAGGTGGGACAGTAGTTGGAACTACCTTTGGTATCCTGTAGAGATGACCCCCAAGAGTAAAAATTACTCTACGAGCTCAAGACTCATAAATAACATGGCTCTTCCACATATATGGCTAGCCCAAAATAACATCACAAACATCTAGTGGGGAAGCATCACATAATACCTTATCCTTGAAGGGTTGGATGTTGTATGACAATTGACACTATTGGCTGGCACGAAGATTGCATCCCTGGAGAAGCCACCTAATGTTGTATGGTTGTGGGTGTGGTGTTGTCAACAATCCAAAATGTTTGACGACCTTTGCTGAGATGAGGTTCTTCTGGCTTCCCCTATCAACAATAAAATGTAGTGAGGTCCCCTTCACCCACATCTGTGAATGAAAAAGTTGCTCCCCCTCCTTAGTATATGTTCATTCTTCTTGTTGAATTGTTGTGGTCTTGACAGTAGTAGTGGGGTCTACATCGATGATCTCTCTACCCCCATTATTTTATGAATCATATTCTGAATCTAGGTTTAGATATTTATCTTTGGTATCGGCCACCAATTACTGTTTTGAGCGACATCCATCGGTGTTGTGCCAAGGGATTTTGTGGAAATCCCACCATTTTCCAGTGTCATTCTTTGTCTTTTCGTTACCCTTCTTTTGTTGTGCCTTGGACTGGTTTTCTGAAGGTTGGTTGTTAGGATCATCTTTACCATACTTTGGTTGTTGCGTATTTGCAGACCTGAACTCCTGCTTGTTCTGGTACTTAAATTTCTACTCAATTTTAACAACATATCGATAAGTAGCACCGATTGATGAGATGGCCATAAAATCCATATCAGTTTGGATGTATCTGTGTAGAGCCCCACGGTATTTGAGAACCAAATGTTGCTCAGATTCTTTGATACCTAGCTTGGTGCGAAAAGTATGAAAGGTATTAGTGAACTCCGACACTTCTTGGCCCCTCTCTTAATGTAGTATGGTCCATCTCATGTACTGGTCTTAATAGTTTCCAACAGGGTAATATTGTTCCTTGACCACATCCACAAAAAAATACCAAGTGGGATCGGCCCCATATATTCTAGACACCTCTGTGCAAATTTTCTCCCGGTAGGTTTCCCACCAATGGTTGACATTGGGGAGAACCTTAAGGAGTGTGAAGCTGATCATTTACCTGTCAGAAAAATTGTGAATAGAGAAATAACCTTAAAGCAGATTTAACCATTTGTCTAAGGAATCCGCATATATCTGACCTTCAAATACATGAATATCAAAATTATCCTATACCTTGAAAGGAGAGGTTCTTCCAAAGTGGTCACTTGATGAATATGTGTCTGTTGCTATCGGTAGGTGTTGAAGGATGTGGGAAAAATTCTCCATCATTTCGTCCCTTTGTCACGTGAGAGCTTGCTCAAGCAACCGATTAATAGAATATTCTGCTCCGTCCTTTTTTCTTCTTCCTCCATGGCGGGTTTCTTGGGCATGCGAGAAATTTTTTTCTCAAGAGAGACAAGCTCAAGAACCAACTTTCTATACTCGGACCTCGTCGGGGACATGCACTGAAAACAATCAAGAGCATCCTGCTCTGATACCATTGATTTGGGTTATTTTCGGCATCAAATGAGAGAAGATATATAACACAGAAATATACAGAGATATTGAATGAGTGAAAAGAATATAACACAGATATATTGGAAATATAACAAGAGGCACAAATATACAATAATACACAATTTCTATTAATGAGTGAAATGTACAAAATTGTAGAAATACAGAGTGAAAGACTTGCTAGAATGGTGGTAACATATCTCTAAGAAGAGATTTGATGGCTACTCGCATTCGCAAGACAATGATTGTTACAATGAGGCTCCAAGGAATTTTTAACATAAATAAAATCCAAAACCCTAACCCCGAAAGATGAAAGCCAACAGTTTTGTGGACCTCGTTTTGGGTAGTTTGGTGTATCAACTTCCCCGGGGTGTAACATTGGCATACGATCTTCGTTTGAGGTGAAAAATATCTCATTGGAAAGGTATCATCGAGGAGATTCATTTTGGGGGATTAATAAAATCCTTTGGCCGTCATTGAGGTGATCAATCCTAAAAAAACTTCATTTAGGCTTTCAAAATGGACCCGAAAGTTTAGGAACTGAAAAACTGTTAAAAATAGTAAGTTGCCAGAAAATTGTTTTGATCCAGTTGGAATATGTGGGTGGCCACTGAAATCCACCTAGATCACCCTATATATGAACTTTATCTCTCCCTTGGTCACTCCTATCTCATAGATTTGTCGATATCATGTGCACTTTCTTTTCTCCTAGAAAAACCTTGCTCTAATACCATGTTGATATGTTCTTTCAAACCTAGGTATGATCTGATACCACATTGAAATTTCCATTAACCTAACACTTGATAGTTAATTCCAACAAAAATATATTTATTGAATTAAAGTACAACTAGGTTACTCAAGGAAACATACAGCGGAAGCATAAACTAGGAAACTAAATCAAGAACATAAGAACATCAAGAATTTTGGGTAAACCCGTGGAAAAACCTTGGAGGGAAAACCGGTCCAATGATGCTTTTATTAAGGTAAAATTAAGGCTCTTGTAATAGGGAAAATGGTCCACTGATAGATTTATACATTGCATACAAACATGGAAACACATGTGCTTCTGTACAACCTTGTACCATCACATTTCTGAATACATATGTGACTTTCCCTTTTCTATCTTGTGGACATTCGTGACTTTCCCTTCTCTGACCTGTGAATATCAGTGACTATCTCCACTAAGACCCACGGATGTCTATGTAAAATTTGTATGACAACCTTCGTATGAATCTGCTCTTCCCTGTGGATTCTTTCCTCTGAAACCCACCTATGGATGCTTCTTCTCTCTCTCCTCCTTGACCTGTATGACCTCTAGATTAAAGTCCTTCTCCACCTATCAAGATATTGAATCATGATTCTTTGTGATCCAACCCTATCATAAATACTTAGATGAAATCTCTTCACCCAACCAGTGAGATCTCCTCACTCTAGTGTAAGAAAAAGTCCTTCTTTGATCCTACATTCCTTACAATCAAAATTCCTTATTTTCTATCCTAAACCTTGGTCTCTCACCAAGTCTCTCACAAGTTTATCTCACACAAGTCTCTACCTTGGTATCTCACTAAGCCTCTTGACCTCCACCTCTCATCAACGGTCTTGACCGTGTTGACTCCCTCAACACAAGTGACTTCCTCCTTCACTTAGCCTTACTTTTATAATCATGAGTTACAATCTATTTCTAATATTCAAAGTGATCTATAGTTGAGATTACTTCTCACACCCACTTAAGATTTAGATTACATGTTTCATGCTAAACATGTCCCTAAATAACTCAATTCACTAATAAATATAATTTTACTTTAATTAATTCCTTCTACTAAAGTAAACTCAAGACTAGAATATTGTCGACAACTTCCACATGCAAAACACATGCCTATGTGGAAGTACCTGTCTGATGCTACTAAAACATCAATAATTTTATTGCACATATGAATACACGATTTCCTTCATTCCCCTCAAGTATGCAATTGGGTTGCTTATTTGAGGTCGTGGGTTGTGTATTGTTTATAAACCCTACAATATTTCTTGTTTCTTTTGGCCTTCTGTCAATATACATAGATGCTCCTTTATTTTGATCATTGTCTTTTAGTTATATATAATTTGCAGCCACACCATATATTCACATACATTTTGAATATTGCACTAGTCATATCCAGTCTTTGTAGATGTAACAGGGTCCCACATACTCCATCAATTCAGTTTATCCACCATAACATACCTTTATTCCATCCATGGAAAATATCCCCAAACCATGTAATGACAATGGAGCAATGTGGTATATCCTTTTGTTGATATAAAAGTCAGTGTTTATTTGAGGACAATCCTTGGGTACCCATAATTTCACTAGATGTTTGTACCTCAAGGGTACCTTGATGTCGTCTATGCTCTCATCATCATAAGAACATGACCCCTCTTTAGCAAGAAAAAATTACATGCGTCTATGGAATTTTCTTTTGATATTCTCACCTCTAGTTGATCTCTACCTATTAGACCTACTAGATCTCTCACTTTCCTCTATTCTACCTGAACTTCCCTCACTCAATGAATATAGATATGAAAAATACCTATTTGGTTGTACGTCCTATAATACTCCATCAAATGAGAGAAATAGTTAGCAAGTTTCATAAGGGTTGTGATGAAACATCTTGACGAAACCACATGAACATAATAGTACAAGTGAATTTTTTTGTTACAATACAATTCTCAACCCACTCATTTTTTTGCAAACTTAAGAATAACATAGTGAAAGTGAGTTCATGCTTCATGGATTGACAAAGACCATTATTTTAAGAGAATGGAGGAAGGGATTTCTTTTACAATCCAACATATTCTATAAAGAACTAGATATTTCTACAACAATGAGTTGCAACCACAAAGCAGACCACATTTTCATTTGACCATAAAGAATATGTTTTCTTCAATATATTATTGAGTTTGACCTGCATTGCATCACAATATCAGATTTCACAGGCATTCTTGACTTAAATACATGAAAACAATATCATAAAAAATGGTTTCAGTGATAAGGAAATATGAGAAGTTTATATGTGTCCAAGGTTCATCTATCAGATGTAAAATATTTAATCTAAGTGATAAAAGCATCATGAAAATATCTTGAACCTTCACCCAAAAGTCACATAAGACTTTTGTACATTATCTCAATGTTAAGAACATGGAGGAACTCC
Organism: Picea mariana; assembly: GCA_032191745.1. Classification (NCBI taxonomy): domain Eukaryota; kingdom Viridiplantae; phylum Streptophyta; class Pinopsida; order Pinales; family Pinaceae; genus Picea; species Picea mariana. Next base: position 17,130 of record JASDQU010711841.1, read on the forward strand.
CAAAACAAAGGGCTCGATTTCACCCTTGGAAATGTTGTAGCAAAGTCTCAATAGAGACTGAATAATCCAAGAGTTAGGGTAAACAAATATGTACAAAGGTATCCACCCTTGGATATGAGTGAGTCTATATGATTCTTCTTCATAAATGTGTGCAAATAATTGACAATAACTCCAACTTTGAATAGTGTGGATAGAAAATAATTGGAGTGCACCATCTTTTATTTCTAAACATTTTGCAAAGTACTATTGGCCAACATTCATAAATGTCCCTTAGAAGAATAATGAAAATCATAGGGGTGATTATAAAGTATGGATGTCAGGTTTGGCCCAGGCTAGTTGCACTCTTGAAGTATATGATTTCCAAGAAGTAATCCATTGGTGCTCTAAAAGTTTTATGCCAAGCATCAAATTGTCAAAGTGAACAAAGTTGACAAGTCACCTATATCTTTGGTGCCTGCCACATTTAGAAATATGTTAAGAATCCTTGCACCAACTCAGATTTTAAAGGTTAAAGAAATATATGCCTTCATGAATGAAAATTTTGAAAGGGTTTATATTCTAAGGAAATGGTTGATGCATTCATTCACTAATAAAATCACATCCCACCAAATTGACATTACAGACTTAACAAATCCATACTACGAAGTTGCGTGTCTTTTTTCTAGGATTGTTGGTAAGGGAAACACATCGAAGGTTCCCAGGTATGTCTTATATGTTATGTGTTGGGTTACTAAGAGTGGGGGATGAATCAATAATAGAGAAATTTAATCCTTTTTCACCATAAAATGCAAGTGTTATATCAATGCAACATTATCATCCAATAGTTTCAGAGTAAATAAACAATGAACAAATGAACAATCATACACATACATAATACACCAATGTTTTACGTGGAACCTAAAGAGGGAGAAAATGACATAATGTTTTTTCTTATATGTCTTTAATAATTACATTCATTGGAAGCACCAACTTCCTTTGTTTTCCAGCTGCAACTGGAAGGAGGATCCAACCCCCTAGTTTCTCAGGCTACAAAATGAGGGAAGCTCCAACTCCCCAATTCTCTGGCTACAACCAGAAGGAGGCTACAACCCCCTATTTTCTCTGGCTACAACCACCTATGCTTGCCCCATCCGACTGCCCTGATGTAGAGGTAGAATGATGGAACCATTGTCACCCTATCACTATGAGATATACTTCTATAAACCTGTACCAATCAACCTGCACAAAACAACCTGTAACAATCTATACCAATAACATGTGCCAACATGTACCATGCATCAACATGTACCTCAACTTGTACCATAAACAAGTGCGTCAACCATGCACCAAACCTGTACAAATAACCTGTAATCAACCTGTACTATAAACAAGTGCATTAACCATGCACCAATATGTACCTAAACTTGTATGATCAACCATGCACCAAATATGTATAAATCATGCATCAAATACACATAAACTATCACTCGTCAAGATGTACCAACATCATCAACTATACACCTCATGTGTGTGCCAAATCATCAACTACTTGTCTCAACCATGTACCAAACATGTACCTCAACCATATACCAATATAACCATCAAAATTTCTCTAGAAATACATCACACTATCCATAACCAAATACCATAAACAATTATATCAAACCATGTGCCACAACCTCACTGTTATACAACCTCTATCAGTAACATACCTCAACCAAAATCCCTCATCAATTTCATCATCCAAATCTGATTTGTAACTCTATAATAGACCTGGTGTATATGATCACATACCTGAAAACCTTCGTTAACTTTAACAACAAGAGACTAGCATTTTATCAAACTTTACTTTAGTCTCACATGACTAATTTTGGATTAGTCAAAAACCGTAATTTGCAATAATCATAACTATTTACATGTAATGAATAAATATATGAAAATGGTACACAATGTTCTTCAGTGTCGTTAATGCAATTCCTCTAGACTTCACTACTTGTAACCTCTCAAAAAATGAGTTATAGCAAAATTGGCATACCTTGTTGAATTCTAGCTTATTCTAGAGAGTGAACTTGTAGAGCATGCCCCACACAAAATATTTGTTGTATGGATATGAAAATTGTGCATGGAATAATAAAGATTGTACTCTAAACAATACATTTGGTATTACTAAATTTCGATTTGTTATGAATAATTTATGACGTTTTACCTGAAACACTTGTTTTAGACTAGTTTCAGGACTAGATACAAACCCTATTTTCCACGACGTGTAGCTCCAAAAATACAACAACCCACAAGATAAAATTTGTATCACAACTACTTGGATATGTTTCCTCAATGTCCTCCCAATTTCTCGGTCTGAATCATTCGAGAAAAAAAGTTGTTGTGAAAATGGTGAGATGACTTGTAAATAACATACCTTAGAAAGCATCATTAAAAGAATTTATCCTCCCTTGAATTTCGGCCTTCTTTACTTCACCTTCCCTTTGAAATTTGACTTAGATATCCTTTTGTTACCTCAGTCACTTGTAGATATTCAATATGCTCAATTCTAATTAAAATTAGAGAGCCTTGCCTCTTATTACACTTTCATGTAGCTTCCTCAAGGGGTTATGTTTTAACCATCTTAACCCACTTTCCTTATTTTAGGGTTAACCCACTTGTAACCACTTGTCCACTTAGTAATTTCTCCATTAAATTTATTATTTAAATAATTTCTTTTGTATTCACTTTTAATTATAGTACACTCATCATTTCACTTTATTATTTACCTTCTAAAATATCTTAAACCAGTTTGACTATTTTGACCTTTCGAGGATTCTAGATGGCTCATGAGGGTTCTCCAACTTCACATGGCCATAAATATCTAACCACGAGGATTTATGTGACGTTCCACATAACACTAGAAATGACATTACATGTACTATCCATATAGAATATTCATACATGCAAACATATCAAAACACATACTATTATCCATCAAACAAACTTGGGTCCATTACCCAAACCTTTCTCCAACTTCACATAGCCATAACTCTCTAACCATGAGGAGTTATGTGACATTCCACATAACAGTGGAAATGGAATGAAATGTACTATCCATATGGAATATTATTACCTACAAATATATCAAAACACATACCATTATCCATAAAAAAAACTTGGTTCCATTACCCAAACCTTTGTTCTACCAAATTTGATACCAGACTTTCTTCAAGGGTTGACATCAATGAAAACCAACCCAAATAATCAACAATATACCCCTTTGGCATTGATGGATTTTTTTTTATGAAATACTAAATTCATATCACTCATTCTCCCCCTGTGACGATTGCTCCCCCTAGAACCATTCCTATGTGTTCTTTCTCTAATCCTGCATCTGATAAATCTGATAAAGTTCGGTAGAAAATTTTGGTATCACAAAGGTTTGGGTAATGGACCCAAGTTTGTTTTATGGATAATGTTATGGGTTTTGATATATTTCTAGATAAGACTATTCCATATGGATAGTACATGTCATTCCATTTCCGGTGGTATGTGGAACGTCACATAACTCCTCAGGGTTAGAGAGTTATGGCCATGTGAATTTGGAGAAAGGTTTGGGTAATGGACCCAAGTTTGTTTGATGGATAATGGTATGAGTTTTGATATATTTGTAGGTAAGAATATTCTAGATAAAAATTTATTGTGAAAATGGTGAGATGACCTGTAAATAACATACCTTCGAAAGCATCATCAAAATAATTTATCCTCCCTTGAATTTTGGCCTTCTTTACTTCACCTTCCCTTTGAAATTTGGCTTAGATATCCTTTGGTTACCTCAGTCACCTGTAGATATTCAATATGCTCAAGTGTAATTAAAATGAGATAGCCTTGCCTCTTATTTATACTTTCATGTAGCTTCCTCAAGGGGTTACCTTTTAACCATCTTAACCCACTTTCCTTATTTTAGGGTTAACCCACTTCTAACCACTTGTTCACTTAGTAATTTATCCATTAACTTTATTATTTAAATAATTTATTTTCTATTCACTTTTACTTATAGTACACTCATCACTTCACTTTATTATTTACCTCCTAAAATCTCTTAAACCACTTTGACTACTTTGATCTTTTGGGGCTTCTAGATGACTCATGAGGGTTCTCCAACTTCACATGGCCATAACTCTCTAACCGTGAGGAGTTATGTGGCGTTCCACATACCTTTGGAAATGGCATGACATGTACTATACATCTAGAATATTCTTACCTACAAATATATCAAAACTCATACCACTATCCATCAAACAAACTTGGGTCCATTACCCAAACCTTTATCCAACTTCACGTGGCCATAACTCTCTAACCGTGAGGATTTATGTGATGTTCCACATACCACCGGAAATGGAATGACGTGTACTATCCATATGGAATAGTCTTACCTACAAATATATCAAAACTCATACCATTATCCATCAAAAAAACTTTGTTCCATTACCCAAACCTTTGTGCTACCGAAATTTTCTACCAGACTTTATTCAAGGGTTGACATCAATGACAACCAACCCAAATAATCAACATTATTCACTATGTGGTAAATAAAGGTGTAGTATTTAATTTTGGATAGATAATATTAAATGAAATTTCCCACCAACTAACCATTTTTCAAAAGACCCACATACTCTTCATGGCCTTTTATTTGGTGTATGGAATCCTCTTTTCTAACTAGTTTGAACACTTCACTCCCCAAGGGTATGTTCATGAAGATTTGGAACCCATTCCATTATGGTATCCTATGTTTTGGAGGCATAAGTCCCCTTTTAAATTTTACAAAGTTTATGAAAATTTTCACTATCACATTGTTGTCATGTGAAAATTTGGCACAAGTGAGGGAGAAGGCCTATATTTGACACAAGGTTTTTACTAGGAGCACCATTAAAATTATAAAATTTAGGTATGTTTAGAGGGAGCCAAGTTACAACAATCTATGGGCCAAAAGGTTGTCTTAATAAATGATTAAAATGGTTCTAAGAAGGAGTGCCCATACCACCTCTACTTCATCTTATAGTGTTTGTGTTTTGGTTTGGAAAGATTTCAAAATGGGTATTATTAATGTTTGAAGGTAGTATATCTCCACCACCACAAGAGTTAGGTTGAGTTCTCATGTTTTAGTTATGAAGAGGGGAATTGTTGAACATGTTTACACTCAAGTTTCAACTTTTTCAAAAGTTTGTGTTTTGAGGTTATGTTATAGTTGGAATGTACCTTGGCTAAAAGGTTGTGTCTTTGTTAGAATTAAAGTTTGTCCAAAAGGTTTAGGTCTAATTGTATTCATACTTGAATGGAACTAAAATATTGGAGGGGGAATTAAATTTTGAGTTGGCTTGTTATAGGGTTATGAATGTGTGATGAAGTTTAAATTTCCTTGAATCATGTTTGGAAGTTTTTTGGAACCTATTGGAAGGGATGCATACTAGATTTAGGATTTGCTCTTGGCTAGTTTGAATGGTTGAAGTGTCTGTTTGAGGAAATGTTTAAGGAATACTTTCAATAGTTCCAATATCCAAGGAGCTAAAGGATCAAGATAGAGGGATGGTCGAGTGATGGAACCAAGATTTAGTTCGGTCATGTCTTGTAGGAGAAAATTCAAGAATCCCACAAATCACTATGGGGAGACATGTTAGGGTATCACTACTAGAGGTGGCATACTAATTTAATGGAGATAAGTTGAAGAGGGATGGTGATCCCTTGGGAGGAAAATTGGCTAAGCTCATTGGTAAAATGGTGGTCAATGGTTTGGGTTGAAGGGATATCGATTAGAGTGACATAGATGTCAAGACACACAAATAGGTTTGCATCTCCCAATATTTGACCTATGTATTGAATAGGGAAAATGTCAAGGTGTTGATCATGACAACCTTGTGAAAATATACTACCTTGGGAAACCTAAAGCTCAAAAACTTAGAGGCATGTGGAGTGAGAGATATTAGGGGAAGCATTATCAACCACATAATTTTTCATGTCAATATTTTTAAATTTCTTGGTATATATGACTAAGAAGTACCAACAATTAACTCATTTCCTTATGTTCAACAAGAAAAATAGAATGGGTCCTAGGGTTTATTCACCACCCTAAGGGAGTTGGAGCTCTTACCTAAGATTTTTAATAAAAAAATAAAATAACTAAATAAGCAAGATGAAAGATACTTGACCTAAGGAAAGGGAACACCCTAGTATATAAGGAAGGAGAGAAACCCTATTTAATATATCTTAATGTGTTAGTATGAGTAAAATAGGCTTAGAAATACTATCTAGAAATATAAAATCAATGAAATAACACAAGCTACCAAACATACATATAAACCATAAATGTAATTATGGTGTACCAAGTTCACTTAGTAAGAAGTTACCTTCCTCACTTACTATTTGTGTTGGAACATCCCTTGAGGTGGTGATGTTAATTTATGAAGATGTAGGAGGGATAGAGACAAGAATACCCTAGGAGAAACTAGTCAATATAGTAAGGGAAGAGAAATCTAATGAACATGATAACCTATTGAGGAACACTTCAAATGGTGTAGGGTTGAACAAGACAAATGATATAATTATTCCAAGAGTGTAAGAGAAAGATGTAAGACCAATAGATCAGAATCTTGGTGTTGATATGAGAGAGTTTCAATGCATAAGAGAATGAGAAAAGAGACTTCTAATAAGGATGAAAGGAGAAACTTAAATATAATTTGGAACAACATAATGCAATTGCTAGGTGTTTCTCTAGGTGTTCGACAAGGTGTAATTCCTATTAGAATAAAGCCATGGATTTTCACTACAAAACCACTAGTTAGAGGGAAATGACATAGGAAATTCCAAAAAAACACCCTCTTTGATCCATGCGCCATGAGAAACAAGGGTGGAAGAGTATGAAAAACCTATCAGTCACATCGTATGTCGATATCAAGTAGGAACATGATTGTTTAACGAATTATACACCATGAAAAATGTAGTGGATGAATTTCGCATCTAGATATGGATTATTGGCATTGGTAATTCCCCATTAGTTATCACCTTACCTAGGTCTATACATATGAATGTGTTTTCCCCATTTTATGTTTATCACCTAGATATGGTGCCCTTTGTTTCTTTCTTGGGTCACACTTTGGTCATGTTCATTCCTCACGGGATACTTATTTAGAATTCCTCTTCCTTACCTAACATCAATCTCAACATCCAAGCTTGATTTGGTCAATCATGGTAAGTTGCAGATGCCCTTTTCAGAGTTTCCAACATCTACTGAGTCATCGTTCTTAAGTTTTGGGTTTCTCTGAAAGTTTTCCCTCCATTTTATAGTTTCACTTCATGTGATGTGGGGTGCATGGTGAAATTCCAGTCCCTTTTTTCATCTTAGACTCTTTCAGTTGATTGACATTTGAAGAGATTAAATTAAGTAGAAATGGAAAAATGGAAAAATTATATTAATAAACAATTTAGATTTTTTTAATTATTTGATAAACATGTGATAGCGATTTTCAAGTTCCTAAGGGTGTTACCTTAAGATCCTTGGATATATATCTGTCATACATTTGCACAGTACAATGAGAATTTTGTTCTTGTTGGTAGGTTCCTCATACCTCTTGACAACAATTAGTGATCCTATCATTGCTTGGAATATCCGTTAACTTGCCAATTATTTAGTCACCTCAGATGACTTTATAACCCACACATTGTTGCATCTTTTGTTGGTGGAAGGGATCTTATTTTGGGATTGTTTAAGCTCTCCAACATTGTTAAATTGGATTTGTTATATTCATCTCCATTTTCCACATATATGAGATACCCACTTAAACTTATTTGCTAGACCTAATGATTATCTATTACTACAATCTCAGAACTTGGTTGAACATGATAGGGTTCGATAACTCATTTCCTTGCTAGATATAATCTCAAAAAAAGTAGACATAGTTGTTCTTGTTTACACCTACAACAAGGATATGAATTCCCCACCCCGAAGGGATGATTAAGGACCATGGTCAAGAGCAATTGAAGCGATGATTCCAAATGTTGTAGTGATAGATGAGTACTATTGAGAAGAGAGATCCCCAAATAATAATGAAGAGTTCACATTCGAATTTTCACATAAGTTCCAAAATGTCAGAAATTAGGACTACATTACTATTGTAAGAGGTATGGAAATACAAGTGAAAGATGAAATCATTAGTAGAGTCAGCCATCCCAATAAGTTTACCATGGGAAATAGAGGACATGAAACCTGCATAAGACCCCTTTTAGTTTTTACAAAGTTTATGATTGGTCTATCACAAGATTTAGATAGATATTGATCGGGTATGCCCCAGAAAAATTAATGAAAGACTCTCGATCCCTCCTTCCATGGAAGGGTGACTTTATTTTCGAGGAGAGAAATACATACATTTGACTATATGATTTCAAGGGGAAACTATATTTCTTAGCTAGGTTCATGAATAATAGGTTTTCTCTAAATTAATTCTATGTACAGTGCTAGAAGTGGCCTTCATTTTACTAAGGAAAGAAAATAAAACAATTCACTACTACTCCGTTCAAATTCACAAACATCATGGTGAGAAGTATGGTTCACATGATAGAGTTAGCTCAGGGTTTTCAAACCATCGATTTAAAAAGGTCCAAGGCCATTGATGGTTATAGACATTGAGAGTTCCATATTCCAAAATCCAATTTAGTCTCCACCTTTCCTATCCTTGAATCCATATATATCTACCTAAAAACCCTACTAAGAGGGTAAAAAGGGGTGAAAATGATAGAAATAAATTATCAATTTTGGCGGCATGTCTAGAGCTCGAATGTCTCCACTCCACGATGCAGTTGTTGTGGGATAGTCCGAATAGGGACTCCTCTATCGTTGTGGGTATTTGTTAGGTTTTCTATGTCTCTGTCACTATCGGGTTTTCTTTGTCTCTGTGTAACATCCCCAACCACCAACTAGGAAATGCCACACCAAATATATGAATTATGATACCATTAAATTAAATATTGAATGATGCATATGAATAGAGTTAAGTGGAAATAATAACAACATGCATGCAACAATAACAATTCATATATATAATTTTAACAACATAGATTACAAGAAATAAAATGCATAATTACACACACAAAATAATTGAAATAAGCACATGAAAGACACATGTCTCGGGAAATAAACACCAATTGCATGCATAAATTCCACATTCCTCCCATCCATAGACCACACTGCTCATAATATCAACAATGGGTCACCCCAGAGCTGGGGATAAACTCTACCAGGACAAAGGAAATACTAATCCAGTCTAAGTTATGATAAGTAGCATAATTGCTCAGTTCAAGGTTCCCAACTAGTGCAACTATCCTACATTCTCTCATTCCCCACATGCTTGTCCCACCCCAAGAAGTGTGCCCCTTCTCTGCTCAATAGTCCCTCGACTACTCCACTTCCCTTTCGGGGCTTCAGAAATAGGTCGGACACGAAGTCTCAGAGCCCTGTAGCTATTTCCCAGTGCATCAGGGAACAATTCTAAGTATTTTCTCACCTAGAGAACTAGTCATGGGCCTGATAACTCACTTCTTCGACATAGAAAATCTCTCGCCTGGAGAGAAATTCCTACGAGCTTGACAACTCGCTTCTTCAACCATGAGATTGAAAACCTACCTCTTGAACCTGCAGTCAAACTAGGTACATGTATGGATAGTAGCATGGATGAGTGAATGGTAGGAAATCATGAGTGAATAAACCAACAATCCCCCAAATACATTAAATCTCCTTATTATATATATGCATGTGCCTTTTTTGACACATGGCATCCAAGGGACTCTCTTGTTCCCCCTTTAGAAACTTAAGATATATAAAGCTGTATCCATATTTTAACCTTTTTAGGAATATAATATAATATTCCATTGGGATTAAGTCCCCTAGCTTAGCCCTTTTTCCTAAAATCTTAGTCCCTTACCCTTTCTAGTGGATTTTATCCCCCCATATCTTTTGTTTGGTCGGTCTGTATCAGTGGTGTACTTTATTAATAATAGGAATTACAATTACAATATAGGCATGTTGTCATTTATCATCTATGCTCTCTATCCTAATAATCATATAAGCATTCTAGCCTATAATAACCTAGATCACTAGCCTATAAAACACAACATATGTACAAAGGATCCTTGGCCATCAAGATCACTCACTAAAACCAGTGTGCACATAACTTTGGTATGTGCGCACTCTTCTTTTGGTGTTCCATCCTTGCACACTTACACATGCGTGTGATACAATATAACATGTGCACACTTATTTGGTATGATATTCCTGCGCATTGACTCAATGCACACAAAACTAGACCAAAAACCCGGTATCATCAACTCACCAACTTATATGTGTAATTTACATTTACATTTACAATTAGGGTTCAACCTAGGGGTATTA
>JASDQU010711845.1:8213-24531 GCA_032191745.1 Picea mariana
CCAAAACGTTGCACTATGCATCGAAGTTCCATGGATATAGTTGATAATATAACTAAATAAATCTACTTATGTTCTTTGCATGTGGGATATGTCTTATGCCATGAAAAATAAATGTTCCTAGATATCAAAGTGAGCAAATCCACTCAATCTATACCCAGTGGAACCTTTGTCGAATTATAACAAAAACTCTTTGTGCAAAAACAAAAATGACAGGTTGAGTTTGAGGTTAAAATTATCATGTTGGACATCCGACATGAGGAGGCCACACTTTCTATTCATATTATTCATTAGGGACAAGGAAAAGAAAGAGAATGGTTTTGTTGTTTATCAGAACCTTCCATGGCTTGGGGATACTTCTCTATCGCCCAACAATATATGCTACAAACCTAGGCAAATTTGGATCCAGGGCCATTGCTAATCCCCATTGAATTCGTCCTCCTTGATATTCTCCACATTCTGGAAAAACAAGAGGTTGCACCATTTTTTAGAGATATTTTATGCAAATCCAGTGTTGGCCATCTTGAGTAAGTAGGTTTCATTGAAATCTCTGAAGCAGGGGGCATATACAATTATTTGACAGGGTCATTGTGTTATGTTGTCATATCACAAAATTCTATACAACAACTCTAGTTGATTCACATTGGAGTGGATATTTGGTATAATTGGAATTGTATTCATTTTCATTCTTCTTGTTTTGATGATGTAAATTTTGAGTTATAAGTTGGTATGTTGTTACCAGACTAAAGATATCCATGCAAAGACTAGGGATGGAATAATCACAAAAGAAGTTAAGATCCTTAATAGAACAACCTATTGTTTTCCTTCAAGAGGTACTCCTTGCTAGAAGGGTCAATATAGTGATCCTAATGATTCCATAAATCAACAACTAATTGTTTCTACAGATGTGATGGCTGGATAGTTTGACCTGGAAAATCCAATAGTATTTGCATATGAAGAAATTCTATCTTCTACTGAAAGTTTTAATGATTCAAATGTAATTAGAAATGGAGCATTTGGTTTAGTTTATTATGGTGTATTGAGGGATCAAGAAGTTTCAATTAAGGGGATGAAAACTACCAAAAATAAAGAATTCTTGGTAGAAATGAAAGTCCTCTGCAGAGTTCATCACACAAATTTGGTAGAGGTAATTGGCTATGCATCAAGTGAGAATGAGCTCTTCCTTGTCTATGAATATGTGTCTGTATGATCCTCTAAGAAAGGAATACAAACCTTTATGATGGAATGCTCGAATTCGAATTGATTTGGATGTTGCTAGAGGTCTTGAATATATACATGAGCACACAAAGGCTCATTATGTTCACCAAGATATTAAAACAAACAACATTTTCCTGATAACTATTTCCAGAGTAAGTTCCTGGAGTTCCATTCCCTATTCAATAACATAATTCCAGATTTTCTCTATATTTATAAGCATCAATTAAGGAAGTCATTTAGTATTCGATGGAGAAAGATTGCTTCATATCTCTAAATCAAGAATATTTCCATTTTTCTCAAGTAGAATATTTAGTGGTAGAGCATATATCAGGTACAATATCAACTCCATATTTTATGGTAGTTGTGGAACATTTATATCAAATTTCAAAGTATTGGATCAACATCCCAAGAAGTCAATCTCATATTTGGAGGTAAGATCCATATGTTCAGGAACAAAATCAACATTAAATAGTTAGTTACCTTTATGACAGAAGAAAAAGTGTTATGTGGAATTCAAAGATCAACTCATAATTAAAGAGGGAATGTAATTTAAAACATTACAAATCTTTTGCAACAGAGTTGTCTATCTTTGGGCTATCATCAACGAGCATATAGTTATATGTTCTTATCTCTTTCAATTTTTGGGCAACAAACTCCAATATTTCTGTTAGTAATTATCAATCGGATTTATGTATTTCAGGAAATTTGTTACTAATGGTGAGCATGAATTCCTATAAATATCATGACTCAAGAGGCAAATTGGGGGATCTTCCTATGGGAAGACAGGGGTTCAAGTGGTGAGAGTTTTGGGATGAGTTTGAGATTGTAATTGAGGAATTTTGTGCCTAGTATAATCTCATGCTTAGGGATTCAGACACCTTACCATTTAGACTATGTTCTTATTGTAACCATGTTCTTTTCTTTCCTTATTTGAATACAATGGGGATTTCTGAAATGCATTAATTTCTACAAAATTCATCTTTGATTACAGTGGATTCTTATTGTTAATTACCTGCCTTTTGTAAGTTGTTTTTAAGTATTTGATTAAAATTTTAAATATTATTTTGAATTTTAATATCTTCATCATGAGTTTATAAGTTCAACATATTGGTAGCTTATGTGTTCATTATTGTTTTCCCTTCTTCTATAACTCTTGGCTCATTATGTGTCTAGCTATTAGAGTGAATGTCCTTGACTATATGATTTACTTCTCATAATTTTAGATTTAGTTGATGGGTTTAATTAGACATTCAACTCTTCCAACCTACTTGATCAACCTACTAACCCAAAGAAATCATTTCAATAAATGAGGTGCCCTAGCTTTTCCCTACAACAATCTAGTGCAAACTTTAGGGATAACAATAAGTTTAATTGATTTAGGAGCAAGACAATTACATTGATCCTAAAATAGTGAACATATTTTATTTGAAGAAAAGTAAGCTTGAAAGGTCATGGTTGGTTCATCTAGCCACCGGAACCAAAAGAAGGATCAATGAGATTGTCAAAGATTTTCTAATAAATATGAATGGAGTGAATTCCAATGTTGACCTGAATATCGTACCATTAGAATCTTATGATATATTAATTGCAATGGATTTTTTGGACAAGCATCATTTTTTCATATATTGCCACAACAAGACATTTACATGTGTTGATGAAGAAGGGAAGTAGAGCACTATGCATAGAATTCCAAGACTCATTTCTATAACATATATTTTTTCCTTACAATTGAAAATATGTTGAAGTAAAGGGTGTCAATTGTATGTAGCTCTTGTGGAGGAACTATAAAAGACAAAATGTCCAAGTCTTGAAGATTTTTCAATATTTCAAGAGTTTGAGGATGTATTCCAAGAAATACTAGGATTGCCACCAAGTAGGGATATATATTTCTCTATTGATTTAGTACTAGAAGCTTCCCCAGTGTCAAATTATTCTTACAAAATGAGTACACCAAAAAAAAACTACAAATGAAGCTAGAAGAACTGTTGAACAAAGGGTACATATGCCCAATTGTTTTACCTTGGGGAGCACCAATACTCTTTGTTAAAAAAAAAGGTGGAATGTTGACGATGTGTATTGACTTTAGATAGTTGAATAAAGCTATAGTGAAGAATAGATACCCTCTACCCAGAATTGATGACCTCTTTGATCAAATAAGAGGAGAAAATATATTCTCAAAGTTAGATTTGAGGTTATGATATCACCAGGTGAGAATCAAGGAAGAAGATATTAGTAAGATAGCTTTTAGAACCAGGTATGGGAATTATGAATTTGTAGTGGTACCATTTGGATTGAACAATGCAACAACTATATTTATGTTATTGATGAATAGAATATTTAGAAATTATTTGGATAAGTTTTTCATTGTGTTCTTGGATGACATACCCATCTATTCTACATCAGAAGAAGAGCATGAACATCATTTGAGATTGGTGTTGTAAGTTCTAAGAGAAAATCAGTTATACACCAAGTTAAGCAAGTGTTATTTTTATCAAGAGCATATTCATTATTTGGGTAAAATTATTTCAAAGGAAGATATAGTAGTAGATCCAAAGAATATTGAAGCCATTAGAGGATGACCAACACCAAGGAATGTTTTAGAAGTTAGATCTTTCATGGGATTAGCAGGATGCTACAAGAGATTTATAGCAAGATTCTCTAAGATTTCCCATACCATCACTTATTTATAAAAGAAGGGATTTAAGCTTGAATCAATAGAAAAATGTGAAGAAAGTTTTAATTTATTAAAAGAGCTACTTACTAGTGCACCTATATTGAAGATTGTTGACCCAAATGATAATTTTGTGGTATGCACAGATGCATGCAAAGACGGACTTCATGGAGTCCTCACTTTGAATGGACATGTCATTGGTTATGAGTCTAGAAATCTTAAAGAGCATGAGAGGAATTATTCCACACATGATTTAGATCTTATTTCCATAGTACATACATTGAAGATGTAGAGACATTATTTAATGTGGAAGAAATTCTAGTTAACAATAGACCATAGTGGTCTAAAATATATTTTTCAGAAACCAACTTTTAATGCTAGGAAGACAAGATGGATGCAAAATTTTAAGTGAATATGACTTTGACACCAATCATATTAGAGGAAAAAAAAATAAAGTTTCTAATGAACTAAGAAGAAGAGTACATCTCAAGAATTCTACAACCATTAGTATGCATCGATTAGATTTAAAGAACATAATTTTATATGTTTTTTTTATAGACCAATAATACTTATGTGTAAAAGAAAGATTACAATAGGAAGACGTAAAACATAGATTTAAAGAGCATATGATGGGAAAATATGGAATTCTCAAGAATAAAAATACAATTTATGCTCTTGATTCAGAAGAACTCAGGAATTTGGTGCTAAAAGAAATGCATAAAGTTCCATATGCCAAACATCTCGATTACCAAAAAAAATTACAACATGAAGAAGCCAATACTTTTTGATAAGAATGAAAAAGGATGTTGTTGATCACATTTCCATATGTATGGAATGTTAGAGAGTGAAAGTTGATCATAGACACCCAACAGGTTTGTTATAGCCATTGTCAATCCTAGAGAGGAAATGGGAAGTAGTAACCATTGATTTTATTACTAAGTTGTCTATGAAAACAAGGAAACATGATTCAATAATGGTAGTGGTGGATAAATTGATAAAGTTTCTCATTTTGTTCTAGTGAATACGACTCATACAATGACCAATATTGAAGAAATTTATATAAGAAAAATTGCTAGGTTGCACATGATACCTAAGGAAATTGTTTTAGACAGAGATACAAAATTCACTTCAAAAATTTGGAGGGTATTATTTAAGGGATTTGGTACAAATCTGAACTTTAGCACAACATACCATCCACAATCAGATGAGAAGATAGAGATAGTCAACCAAGTGATTCAAGACATATTAAGAATGTATGTGATGGATAATCCATCTAAGTGGGAAGATTACTCGCATTTGGTTGAGTTTGCTACAATAATGGGTATCAAGTTTCATTGAAGATGATCCCATTTGAATCTTTGTATAGTAGAAAATGGAATACTCCAATGAGTTGGGACAACCCAATAGATAGAGTAGTACTTGGGCCAGAATTCTTCAAGGACATGGAATATCAGATGGTTAAATTAAGAATAATTTGAAAGTAGCAAAAGATAGAAAGAAGATTTATGCAAATAAGAACATGATAGCTAGAGAATTTAAAGTGGGAGAGAATGTAATTTTAAAAGTGAATCCCAAGAAAATCTCATTGAAGTTGGGCAATTGTACCAAACTAACAACCAAATTCTTTGGTCCATTTGGAATATTGGACATAATAGGGTCAGTTGCATACATGATTTCCTACATCCATGAATGTGAATAATTGATTTCATGTCTCTTTGTTGAAAACGTATGTGCATGATCCTAACCAGTTTATTAATTGGAATTTGATTAAGTTGGATCCACAAGGAGACTTTCAGATTCAGTTGATGCACATATTAGACATGAAGGTAAAAGTGCTCAAGAATCGAGTCATAGTAATTGTAAAGGTTCAGTGGAATTGTTACAGTCCCGAAGATACTACTTGGGGGCATGAGGATGCCATGCGAGAAGAGTACACATGAGTTTTTGAAGACTTTTGAAATTTTGTTTTCTCTTTGTATATGCACCGAGGATAGTGCCAAAATAAGGGAGAGGGGAATGTAATACCCTGGTTTTGAGTCCTTGTAATTAATAATGTATATTGTTTGTTGATGAAAGGCGGGAGACCCTATAAAGTGTAATACTTTGAATATTTTTATTAATAAAGTACATCGTTGGCTGCAAAATGGACAAGGACAAGAGTTATAGGGGGATATGTTTCCACAAAAGAGAGGGGAGGTAAAGGGGGATAATCCTTTTATTATATTATTTTATTTACCCACCTTTATTTTAATGAGAAGGAGAAGGGTCACATGATATTCTTGGGAAGGCCACATTATTCCTTAGGGGATTATTTAAACTCGATTATTTTTTTGTGTGGGGGTTTCCCATTCATTGTTTCATCATTTTTGGTTCTTCATTCATTCATTTTGGAACTCTTGTTCTAGGTTTGGGCATGTAAAAAAGAATGGCTGGAGGTAGTGATCCATGTCTAATTTGGTTGTAGGAACTACTGGTATTCCAACAAGGTATTTATGCATGTGTGCATGAGGAATTTAATAATTGTGAAAGGAATTTCCACAACTAACAATCTCTGGAGTTACAACATTGATATTTCCTAACTAGTAGCACCGAGAGCCCTAGAAAGAGTTGGAACAACCTGAGGGACTACATTGCAGTGAAGGGGGTTCATCTATTTGGGTTATGTAGGATGGAGGGGAAAGAGAGTGCATAAATTGGGATTATTGTGTATTTGAGAAATTGTGAGAGTTGATTGTTGACTGGTTTGGGAAATTGAAAGTCACCTAGGACCTATCCTCGTGGGTTCATATCCTCTACTCAGGCATGGCCTATTGCAGAGGGTTTATGTGAAATCGATCCTATAGTTGGGTAGAACTTCTGACGTCTATAGCTAGTCGGTGGATTGATTATTTAAAAGATAAGTTCTTATTGTGTTTCTCTGTGTTCATATTTAATTATGCTATATATTTAATATTATCTCTGTGATATGTTTATAACATGATTTCTATTTATTAATTGTTGTGCATGGCCCATTTAATGTATCTTTTATAGTCATGCATGTAATTTCCCATTATTTTCATGTGTTTTTATCAAGTTATTTATTAATACAAATGGTATCAAAAGATTCGAATTTTCCAAGGAAGGCGAATTTTGAGGTACCCTGCGAGTAGTGGGTATGTGAAATATTGGTATTAAAGCATTTATTTTTAGGATTGTCGGTATGAGTATGTTACAGATTGGTATTAGAGTATAATTTTTTTGTGGCGTGACCCAATGGGGAGTTGAGTACATTACAAGGTCCATATATACCCAATTAAGGGTGCCCTTTCACTAAGAGTCGTGTATCTTCATTTAAGGTGCCTCTTCATAAATTATTAATTATTTATTAGCATACATACATACATATTAAAACTCAATGTATTAGCTTGATCAATTGCACCAATATTGTTGGCATTTAGCTAGTTCTATGTCCATAAGTGTTTGGTAAGAGTCCCTCTAGGTTTGATGCACTAGTATATGCCGACGAATTTACTCGAGATGCAATCAAATTAATTCATGGTAATATTTTATTTATTTTCCATCTTTCTCTCTCTCTCTCTATGTGTGTGTGTGTGTGTGTGTGCATGTAAAAAATAATTCATGGTAATATTTTATTTATTTTCCATCTCTCTCTCTCTCTTTCTTTATGTGTGTGTGTGTGTGGGGGCATGTAAAAAAGAATGGTTGGAGGTAGTGATCCATGTCTAATTTGGTTGTAGGAATTACTGGTATTCCAACAAGGTATTTATGCATGTGTGCACGAGGATGTTGATAGTTGTGAAAGGACTTTCCACAACTAACAATCCCTGGAGTTACAATATTTATATTTTCTAACTAGTAGCACTGAGAGCCCTAGAAAGAGTTGGAACAACCTGAGGGACTACATTGCAGCGAAGGGGGTTCATCTATTTGGGTTATGTAGGATGGAGGGGAAAGAGAGTGCATAAATTGGGATTATTGTGTATTTGAGAAATTGTGAGAGTTGATTGTTGACTGGTTTGGGAAATTGAAAGTCACCTAGGACCTATCCTTGTGGATTCATATCCTCTACTCGGGGGTGGCCTATTGTAGAGGGTTTATGTGCAACCGATCTTATAGTTGGGTAGAACTTCTGATGTCTACAGCTAGTTGGTGGATTGATTATTTAAAGGATAAGTTCTTATTGTGTTTCTTTGTGTTCATATTTAATTATGCTATATATTTAATATTATCTCTGTGATATTTTCATAACATGATTGCTATTGATTAACTGTTGTGCATGGCTTGTTTAATGTATCTTTTATAGTCATGCATGTAATTTCCAATTATTTTCATGTCTGTTTATCAAGTTATTTATTCATACGAATGGTATCAAAGGATTCCAATTTTCCCAGCAAGGCGAATTTTGAGGTACCCCGTGAGTAGTGGGTATGTGAAAGATTGGTATTAAAGCATTTATTTTTAGGATTGTGGGTATGATTATGTTATAGATTGGTATTAGAGTATAATTGTTTTGTGGCGTGACCCAGTGGGGAGTTGAGTATGTTACAAGGTCCATATAAAACCAATTAAGGGTGCCCTTTCACTAAGAGTAATGTATCTTCATTTAAGGTGTCTCTTCATAAATTATTAATTATTTATTACCATACATACATACATATTAAAACTCAATGTATTATCTTGATTGATTGCACCAATATTGTTGGCATTTAGCTAGTTCTATGTCCATAAGTTTTTGGTAAGAGTCCCTCCAGGTTTGATGCACTAGTATATGACAATGAATTTACTCGGGATGCCATCAAACTAATTCAAGATAATATTTTATTTATTTTCCATCTCTCTATCTCTCTCTCTCTCTCTCTATGTGTGTGTGTGTGTGTGTGTGTGTGTGCATGTAAAAAAGAATTCATGGTAATATTTTATTTATTTTCCATCTCTCTCTCTCTCTCTATGTGTGTGTGTGTGGGCATGTAAAAAAGAATGGTTGGACGTAGTGATTCCTTTCTAATTTGGTTGTAGGAAATACTAGTATTCCGACAAGGTATTTATGCATGTGTGCATGAGGATGTTGATAGTTGTGAAAGGACTTTCCACAACTAACAATCCCTGGAGTTACAACATTGATATTTCCTAACTAGTAGCATCGAGAGCCCTAGAAAGAGTTGGAACAACTTGAGGGAGTACAATGCAATGAAGGGGGTTCATCTATTTGGGTTATGTAGGATGGAGGGGAAAGAGAGTGCATAAAGTGGGATTATTGTGGTTTTGAGAAATTGTGAGAGTTGATTGTTGACTGGTTTGGGAAATTGAAAGTCACCTAGGACCTATCCTTATGGATTCATATCCTCTACTCGGGGGTGGCCTATTGTAGAGGGTTTATGTGCAACAGATCCTATAATTGGGTAGAACTTTTGACGTCTACAGCTAGTCGGTGGATTGATTATTTAAAATATAAGTTCTTATTGTGTTTCTCTGTGTTCATATTTAATTATGCTATATATTTAATATTATTTCTGTGATATGTTTATAACATGATTGTTATTGATTAAATGTTGTGCATGGCCTGTTTAATGTATCTTTTATAGTCATGCATGTAATTTATCGTTATTTTCATGTGTGTTTATCAAGTTATTTATTCATACGGACGGTATCAAAAGATTCAAATTTTCCCAAGAAGGCGAATTTTGAGGTACCCCACGCGTAGTGGGTATGTGAAATATTGGTATTAAAGCATTTATTTTTAGGATTGTCGGTATGAATATGTTACAGATTTGTATTAGAGTATATTTTTTTTGTGGTGTGACCCAGTGGGGAGTTGAGTACGTTTGGAGCAAAACGTCTATGGTTGGGTGGAACATCCTTCCCAAGCAGTTGATTGCACAACTATTTTAAAGAGATAAGTGTTTGTCTATTTTCTTGAGTTAAGGTATGAGTTTAACTATTGTGCATTTTATTATGTTCATGTGAATCAATTATATGCTAATGTGGTGAAATTTATTAGTTGCGTTTACATGCTTGACTAGTATGGACAATTTGCATGAGCTTGAATGTCATGCTGTTTTTAATTCCACATTTAAATGTATTTGTTAATTGATTTTAGTAGTAATAGTAACAAATTTCGACGTGGTGCTTGAATCATTGTGTTTTATAGGATTAGTTTTTGTGTGCAATACAAAGGTTGTTGCGTGCACTATGAATAGTTGTCATGCATAGTACAAATCATATTGTGTAAGTGGTTTATCTCAGTGAGGATGCAACATTCATGTTGGTCAACATGATGTAGATGAATTCAATTATATGGTATCATACAATGGTTAAATCCATTTATAATTGATAGCTGGTAAGCTACAATAATTTAATTAGCATAAAAAAATTGAACCTATGTGTAAATTCCACAAGTAATGTTCTTTGGTTAATTTGGGGGACATTACATAATGGTATCAGAGATTTTTGGTTCAACATTGGACTTGTATGGACCTAACATTATCATGAAGTGGGTAAATTCGTCATTTTGGAGGTTGAGTTGTGCTGAATTTTGGGAAAACAGTAAAGTCTGAGTGAAAATTCCCAAACTTCTAAGCACATTCAAGTCAGAATTACACTCAAATGGTTGTTATGGAGGGATCATTTCTACTTCCAAGTGACTAAATTTGTATTAGACAGGCGAGTCAATAATGTTTACAATGGTTGCAATGATGTGCTTAACATTGGCACTATGTGGTTCAAAATCGAAATCACGCACTAGAATATTTATGTGCAGAATAAAATGTTACACACATTGGATATTTGTGCATGGTATAAATAAATTGTGCGCATTGAATATTTGTGCTCAGTATAAAAAGTTACGTGCATTAGATATCAATGTGTGGGATAAAAAGTTGCAAGCATTGAATATGGTTGCACAGTATAAAAATTATGTGAATTAAATATTGGCGTTGCACAGTGCTGAATTGTGGTGCGTAATATGCACATTAAATATCGGCGTTGCACGGTGAAAATTTACGGTTCACGGTATGCGCATTAAATATGGTGTTGCATGGTGCAGAATTACGGTGCACACTGAATATTGATGCACAACATAAAAATTCATGTGTACCATATATTGGTGCATGGTATAAAAGTTTTGCGCATTGAATATGGTGTGCAGTGTAAAAGTTTGTGCACATTGAATATTGGTGCGCGATATAGAAGTTGTGCACACGAAATATTTTTGTGCGGGGCGTGCACGAAATATTGTCGTTGTGCACTATGGATCTAAAATGTGCTAAATATTGGTGCATAATATATAATTTATGTGCACACATTCCTTTTCAAAGCATGTGTGCACNTGCAGTGTAAAAGTTTGTGCACATTGAATATTGGTGCGCGATATAGAAGTTGTGCACACGAAATATTTTTGTGCGGGGCGTGCACGAAATATTGTCGTTGTGCACTATGGATCTAAAATGTGCTAAATATTGGTGCATAATATATAATTTATGTGCACACATGCTTTGAAAAGGAATAAAAGAAGAAGGATACCACATAGACAAAATTGTCCTATAGTCTAAAAAAAAATGAAGGTTGTAGCCAAAAACATAGCATGGAAATAACTAGAGCAGATTAAGTAGGATTGAGATGAAAATTTTAAATTTAGTCTGCAATAAAGAGGGCTACAGAATTTCCAGAGAGGGCCACTAGCCAATTGTGCTCTTATTTTCCAGAAAATGCAAATTGCATGTTTTTGAAGATCAAGGTGAAACTCAATGGCAGGAGCATAATTACTATTGAAACTTGTAAAAAGTGTCATAAATGCAGACATGAAAATATTGTGAGATGGAATTGGTTGCATTCTAAGGGTTTTGGAATGGGGATGCCAAAACATGGAAAAATTCATTATTTCAGGCCACTTTTTGAGGATTTTTGGGATTTTCTGAGGAGGAAATGGGTCCCCAGATGGAAAATATGGAAAAATTTATTTACTCAACATTTTTTTTTTTCATAAAGACAAACAAATTTTGTTTAGTGAAGTTTGGGAGATAACCAGTTTGGCTAAAAATTACAAGTCTGGAAAAAGGAATGAAAAAGGAATGAAAAAGGAGAAAGTTGTCATTTCCAGATTGTTGCAGTTTTCTACTGGAGAATCAGATTGACAATATAAGATTTGTCTTGAATTTCCTATCATCCTTATTATCTATGTCACATACAAAGGTTTCTCTAGTTCTTGACAAATTTACTTCTATGAGTGAAAAAAGTTGGCGTCTGGGATTAGTTGCACTAGAATGAAAAGTGTGCAAAAGGGGTGAATTATCAATATTCATATGACTGTAAATTTTTGCTCAAAGCTCATAATTGAGAAAGTAAGTAGTCATTGGAAACATATTGTAGAGGAGGATTCATATTTCAACCCAAAAAATTGATCTGGGCAGTTTAAGTTACATTCAACATAAAGGAAGATGATTGGCGGCTTTAGAAAGAAGGAAAAAAAATGATGCATTATTTCCCAAAACTGTGTATATATTTTGTCTAACAAAAAAAATTTCATGCACATTTTATTGAAAAAATTAGAGGCATAGGAAGTCATTTTGGTTCTTGTATGAGAAATACAACCATGGAAGATTCCCAAGTGTCCTACAGTCATGAAGAGGAATTTAGAGGGCTACATGTCAACATGAGGAATGATGAGATAGAGTCTAATGGAGGAAGTGGCAGACATGAGACTATAACTATGATAAGTATGTAGAGGGAATTGTAGAGATATAGGTATTATTATGAAAATATTATGAAATCTCAAGAAGAGATACTAGAGAGCTTGAACATGTTGCAAAGGCAAGAAAACAAAGATTATGGAATGAAGCAAGCATCTAGTGCTAGACAAGTGACAATATTGAGATCCCATAACATAAGGGATGGGCATGGGAATGAAAAAAAGTTAAGGAGTATGAATAGGTTCCATAATTCCCTAGAGAAATCCACTAGGAGAGATCATGCAAGTTCAAGGTGAAGGAGTATCCCAAGTGTGTCTCCTATTAGGAGACAAAGGAGAAGNACCCAAGGGAGACATATTGCAAGGTGAACTAGGGAAAATCAAGGAGCCAAATATCAATGGTGAGCATAGGAAGGGAGAAGAGGATGAGGCTTGGCTATTGGAAATGAAGAAATATTTCTAGCTACATTTTAATCCCTCTAGGGTAGAAACAAGAATTGAACCTACCACTTGCAAGGAAAGGAAACCATGTTGTGGGATCAAATTAATCAAGTAAAACACCTTGATAAGAGGAATGTATCATGGAGGTAGTTCAAAGGATATTTCCAAGAGGAATATTTGTTTGAGCATTACTATTAAAAGAAGATGAAATATTTCTTTGAACTCAGGATGGGAAGAATGACAATGGATGAGTATGAGAAGAGGTTCTTTGAGTTGTTGAAGTATGTGGATTTTATAAAGGATGAGAAGGTCAAAATCTAAATGTTTCTTAGTGGGTTACCCTCCTACAATGAAAAGATGCAATATGATAACCCCAAGACTTTGGAGAAGACCATAAAAAGAACAAAGCATATTTATGAGCAAAGCGCAGGGAGGCTAGTCTTACAAAAATCTTGGAGTGACAAGATGAAAGGAAATAGGGATAAAATGCAGAAAGGTTTTAAGCCACCCTTTTTCAAGAACAACTCCCAAGAAAATCAACAAGGACGGTCAACCCAAAATGAGCTCAAGATAACAAATTCATTTGGGAAAAGTCCAAGGTAGAATCATGTATAATGTTGGAGATGTGATGCAAATCACAAATATAGGGATTGCCCCCACAAATGTGAAAGAATGAGGATTTTCCACAACATTCAGGAGGATGAAACAATTTAATACATGGGAGGAAAGATGTCAAGGATTTATGAAACCTTGTACAACAAGCAAGCATAGTGTCAATCTCCCATGATTGAAGTGGAAGGTAAGATTTATAACTAACCCATAACAATTTTAATTGATTATGGAGCTAGCGATAGTTACATAAACTCTAACATCGTTGAAATATTTCACTTGCAAAGGAGTAAGGAGAAAAAATCTTGATTAGTTGAGTTAGCCACAGGAGCTAAAAGAAAGATTAATGCTTGGTTAAATATTTCCCAATAGACATGAATGGACTCAACACAAATGTATATGTGATCATCATAGCATTGGGTTCATATGACCTCCTAATTGGCATGGAATGGTTGTAAAAACACCATGTTATCCTAGACTTTTACAATAAGATAATAAATTGTCTTGATGAGGGAGGGAAGCAAGGAAAGATTCAAGGCATTTCGAGAGTTGTAGATGTTAGAGAAATTTTAGCCATGTAGTTGAAAAAGATTCTTAGGAAGGGATGCCAAATTTTTGCAGCCCATATGGAAGAGACATCTGGAGATAAAGTGGCAAGTATTGAATACCATCCAGTCTTGAAAGATTTTGAAGATGTTTTTGGGGAAATCCTAGGTTTTCCACCAAAGAGAGACATTGAATTCTCTATTGATTTAGTTCCAGGAGCTTCCCCAATGTCCAAGACACCTTACAAAATGGGCACACTTGTATTGAAGGAGTTGCAAATGCATCTTGAAGGTATTTTGAAGAAGGGATAAATGTTCCCAAGTGTTTCACCTTGGGGAGCCCCCGTTCTTTTTGTAAAGAAGAAGGATGGAACCTTAAGGCTGTGTATTAATTTCAGACAGTTGAATAATGTCACAATAAAGAAAAAATATAATTTTCCAAGGATTGATGATCTTTTTTATCAGTTGAAAGGTGGAAGAATATTTTCCAAGATTGACTTGAGATCAGGTTATCATCAAGTGAGGATAAAGGAAGAGGATATCAACAAGACAACGTTCAATTTTTTTGGGTATGTGTTATATTCTTTGCATGGTTGAACTAGTTTTTATGTTGCACCAAGCACGTATGGGGGGTAGAGCACCCCCTTTCCCTAGGGGTCATAGGGGGGTGGAGACCCCCTGTCCGGGGGGTTGTAGGGGGGAGGTTTTTTGCATCCATTTTTGGGAGTTTTTTTGACACATGATTTTTGCCGATGGTTTTCTATTTCTAGTTAAGGAATTAGGTTTGTTGACTAATCCGTGTTCTTGGATTAGGGTTTTGGATGCTATGACATCCTATATGTATATTGTATTGTAAAAAATGTATGAGATGAATGAAAATAGAATACAATGGTTTTCTTGGTTTGGGTTTCCAGGGGAAAAATATCTGTGTAATGTGTGTATTTTCCATTGTATATTTTATGTTCTTTTATTGAAAATTTGTTTGCAGTAAATAATTATACAAGGTTAAAATCTACAAAAACAAGATATGGGCATTATGAATTTACAGTAGTGCCTTTTGGACTATCAAATTCCCCAATTGTTTTCATGTGACTGATGAATGGAGTGTTCAGGGAGTACGTGGACAAGTTTGT
Source organism: Picea mariana (assembly GCA_032191745.1). NCBI lineage: Eukaryota > Viridiplantae > Streptophyta > Pinopsida > Pinales > Pinaceae > Picea > Picea mariana. The sequence continues at coordinate 23,511 of JASDQU010711845.1, forward strand.
GATTTTTTTCTTAGATGATATTATTATCTATTCAAAGGTAGAAGAAGAACATGAGAAACATTTGAGAATGGTGTTGCAAGTCTTAAGAGATCATAAATTGTATGCCAAACTAAGTAAGTGCATATTTTATCAAAAGAAGATTCACTACTTGGGGAAAATTATATCAGCAGATGGGATAACAATTGATCTTGAGAAGATAGAGGCCATTAGAGGGCGGCCAACACCAAGAAATGTGACAAAGGTCATATCATTTATGAGTCTTACCAGTTATTACAAAAGATTCATAAAAGGGTTTTCAAAGATTTCAAACCCAATCAGTTCTTTGCAAAAGAAGGGAGTGAAATTTGAATGGACTTCCAAGTGCGAAGAAATCTTCTAGCAGCTGAAATACATATTAACAAGTGCACCCATATTAAATGTTTCATATCCAGATGAATATTTTTTAGTGAGCAAGGATGCATGCAAGGATGGGCTCAGAGGATTCCTCGGTCAAAAATATCATGTGTGGTGTGATATGAGTCTATAAAACTAAAAGAGCATGAAATAAATTATGCTACACATGACTTGGAATTAGCAACCATTGTACATGCATTGAAAATGTGGAGACATTACCTCATGGGCCGAAGTTTTGAGTTAAGGACATAGCACTTTGTTCTAAAGCATTTTTTTTCACAACCAACATTAAATGCAAGACAAACTAGGTGGTTGGAATTTATGAGCGAATATGACTTTGAAATTAAGAATATAAAAGGAAAGGAAAATCAGGTGGCTAATGCACTCAACAAAAGATATCATGAAGTCCATATTTCATCCATCAACATCTTCATGATAGATTTAAAAGATAAAATTCTTGAAGAAAGAAATTCAGATCAACATTATCTAAAAATAAAAGAGACATTACAACAAGGAAACTTACAACAAAAAATTAATTATTGTTAGCACAGGGGCAGACCCAAGGTTCAACTCCAAGAGCACACCAACAAGCCCTCACTACTGGCCCTTTCAGAAACATCTGCGAAGA
>JASDQU010711845.1:48028-68729 GCA_032191745.1 Picea mariana
CAAGGCTCTTTTTCCTCCAAGTCTGGTTATTTTCCAAGGAATCCATTTCCTCTTTCATGCCTTGCTCCCACTTCTTTTTGGTGTCTACCTACATTGCCTCTTCATAACATTCTAGTTCACCATAATCAATCAACAATAAATAATACAATGAAGGAGATTATAGTTCAGGGGTTCTACTTAACATGGTTGATCCCGTTGTTGTACATTTTGATTTTCTTATGCCTTTGGAATTTATTTTTCAATGATCTCATCAAGCACAATGTATTCTCATTTTTCTTTTTCATGTTTCTTTCCATACAAATGATCTTTGTACATGACCTTCTCATTGAATATGACATCTCTACTCCTATTTAAGTTCTGAGACTTTTGCGACTGGAGTTATGATAAGGTGGTTATTTCAAATTCATCGCATCAGTTTTTTATTCGACGTTTCAGTCTAAACAAATGTGGTCCATCATTAGTAAGAGTTTTAAGATAAGAGGGAAATCTGAAAAATCATGAGGTGTATAAATCTGAAAAGTTTTTTAGTAAAGAGTCAACTTATTAAAAATATATAAGACCTAAAATATTACTAATCGGTTTATAGAATCTGTCCTTATGGTTAGTGTTGGGATCCAATTTTGACTGATCTTCCAGCCATCATCTCTGTTTAGATTGTTAGGTTTCTTTTCGATTTCGATGGCTTCCCTAAATTTTCTATTGTGATAGTAATCTACTTTGGCAAGAATTTTGGCCTCTTCAATACAAATATGATGTTTTGTTTTATCTGAATGTTCTGCCAATGTCGAGGGACAAGTGCGGTTGTGCTTAATATCATCCACATGTTCTTGAATTCTAATTCTAAAGGACCGACCTGTTTCCCCTATGTATTTTTTACCACACGAACAAGGGATCATATAGACACCCTTATGTTCAATGGGATCAACAGGGTATTTGACCGACCTAAGGGAATTGCTAATAGTGTTTATGGGTTTGAAAGTTTCCCTAATATTTTTCTTCTTCAAAATCCTAGCAAGCTTGTCTGTTGTTCCTTGTATGTATGGTAGGAAAACTTTGGATACATCATTATTTGTTTGTGCCTTACTTCTAGGTATTTTAGAGGCATTATGAAAGGCTATAAGAACTTGATGTTTTTTATAGCCATTATCCTTGAAAACCTTGAGGAGGTGGTTTTTCTCTTCATCAAGGTGTTCATCATTAGAGATTCTAAAGGCCCTAATAGCTAGGGTTTTGAGAACTCCTAATTTTTTGGCAGGGTGATGATGGGATTCAGCATGAAGGTATTGTTTGGTGTGAGTTTTATTCCTATATACTTGGTGGGCTAAGGATCCATCGAGTCTTTTTGTGACCTTAACGTATAGAAAAGGAAGACTTCCTTTATCTTCAACCTCCATAGTGAATTTGATGTGACTGGATTGTTTATTGAGGTGATTTGTGAATTCATTTAATTTTCAATAACAATGGAACCAAATAACAAAAGTATCACCGATAAACCTATTCTGGTATTTGGGTTGAAAGGGTGAGGAAATAAGGGCTTTGCTTTCCAAATCCTCCATGAATAAATTGGCTATGATAGGAGAGAGGGGGGATCCCATAGAAAACCCACATGTTTGTTCATATATGTACAACTGGAAACTAAAGAATGTGGATTTCAAACAAATTTCAACTAACTCAACATTACCTTGGTCAATGACTCTCTTGATGACCTCCAAAGATCCATCAATGGGAATCTTAGTAAAGAGAGAAACAACATCAAAACTAACAAGGGTGTCATCCTTTTCCAAATTGATATCTTTGATCTCTACTCCTAATGATTTTGTTATTTTCATAATCCCATAAGAGATAACCAAAATCATTAACACTGTATCCAATAAAGGTACACTTCTTGGATTTTTCCTCAAGCTTTTTTCTATTTTCTTTATCAATATGGATAAATGATTGACAACCGAAAGTCTTAAAAAAAGAATAGTTTACCTTTTTACCTATCCATGCCTCCTCTGGAATTATACCATCCAAAGAGATTGAAGGTCCTCTGTTTATTAAGTAAACAATGGTATCGACAACATCTACCCATAAATGTAAGGGAAAACCAGCATGCAATCTCATACTCCTTGCACGCTCCATGATTTTCATGTTCATCCTTTCTGACACACCATTTTCTTGTGGCTCTCATGGAACTGTCTTCTCTCTACAAATCCCATGGTATGAACAATAATCATCAAACTCCTTGATACAATATTCACCTCCATTTTCTAATATAAGAAACTTCAACCTTTTTCCTGTCTCATTCTCAACCAAATCTTTCCATTTCTTAAAAGTATCAAAAACATCATATTTTTGTCGAATGCAATAAACCCAAGTTTTTCTAGTTTCATCATCAATAAAAGTAACATAATAATGAGAGCCACCAGGAGATGATACCTGATCTAGTCCCCATACATATGTATGCACAAGATCTAACCTTTCACTCTTATTTTCTTTCCTGACTCTGATAAATCCGACTCTCTTTTGTTTTCCATAAACACAATGCTCACAGAATTCCAAATCAATGTGTTTAAGATCTGGAAACAAATTTATTTTGTGAAGTATATGCATCCCCTTCTCACTCATTTGTAAAATCCTATGATACCACAGTGTTGTATCCACTCTTATAGAAGCTAAAGAGATAGAAGAGTTAGTATTACTAATACATAAATATAATGTACCTACCTTCTCTCTTTTTTCTATCACCATTGATCCTTTGGTGACCTTCCACACCTTATCTGTAAATATGGATATACAACCTTCACTTTCCAACTGCCCTATTGAAATTAGATTTTTCCTTAGATCTAGAACATGTCTTACCTCTTTCAAGGACCATTGGTTTCCATTCCTTTGCTTTATTTTTACCTTTCCCATTCCAACAATTTTGCATGGTGCATCATCACCCAAATAAACCTATCCAAAATCACCTTGAACATAATCTAGAAAATGTTTCCTATGGTATGTGGCATGAAATGAAGCCCATGANCATGTTGTCCATCTCTTTGTTTCTTTGGAGCTCTGCAGTCTTTCTTCAGATGTCCTTTCTTCCCACAATTCCAGCACTCTATCTTTCCAAATTTGTATTTGGATCTTCCCTTCCTAGAATTCTCGTGGTTCCCTGAGCCCTTTCCTCTATCCTTTTGTCTTCCCATGTTATTCATGTTCAACGCATTACCTGATGTCTCACCTATGATTTTCCGTCGCATTTCATCACTAAGGATAACACCAACAACATCATCAAACTTTAAAGTGTTTGAACCAAAGACAAAGTTACTTACAGCCATGAACAAGCCATTCCATATTTCTGGAAATGAGCACAAGATTAAAAGATCCCTAACCTCATCATCAAATTCCACTTTTACAGAACTTAGTTGATTAGTAACTGTATTAAATTCATTTAAATGATCTGCAGTAGAACCACCTTCTGACATCTTCATATTAAATAATATCTTCATTAGAAATACCTTATTGTATGTCGAGGTTTTTTCATACAGTTTATCCAATGCGTCCATCATCTCCTTCTTTGTCTTTTCTTTCGAAATATTGAAAGCCACCGACGCTACCAGGATCAACCGTATCATTCCTAGTGCCTTTCTATCAGAAACCTACCACTCTTTGTCCTTCATGGTTGTTAGCTTCTTTTCTATTCCACCCAATGGTAGAAATAGATCTTTATGATATAAATAATCCTCCATCTGCATCTTCCATAACTGGTAGTTTTGGCCGTTAAATTTATCGACCCTAAACTTTCCATCTTCCACCATTTCTCCCACTCGAACCAAGAACCCTCTTTTGTTGCGATTTACCTTTTGCTCTGATACCAATTGTTATAAAAAAGGATAGCAAAGCAATAAAAATGCATAAATAAAACACAGAAGATACACAATAAAATAAAGATACAGATATACGTGGTTCACCTAGTGTGGGCTACGTCCACAAAAGAAATTGTCAGGTCCTTCCTTTATTATTATCCAACAAATGAAGGGATAGGACCTACAAAAAACCCGTTGTAACTTCCTCTTCTTTCTCTCATAGTCTCCTATCTCAGAATACAATATTCGCAATGGTGCATAGCCGCAATACATTTTCCTCATAAAAGAGGGTTTCCTTCTAGGGAAAAAAAACCTAACACAATTTCTACCGTCAGATTTGTAACCTTATAATGAACAGTGCAGATTTACAAAGCAATTACAATATACATTTACAAGGCAATTTTTCCTTCGGGGGCTTCACCCCTGAACCCCTTTTAGGGGCCCGCTTTCCCTTGGACCCTGCAGAGGGGGTAAGCCTTATCTGCACTCTCCTGTGTGGAGGAGTGTAAATTGTTCCTAGGTGTAAAGTCTTCATGGGGTATAAACACGGCAGGAAAATAAAAACCTATGAATCAGGAAGATAATCAGGCTCCATAAACAACAGAAGCCTCAAACAACCCAACACTAAAATTTACGACGTTGATCTTGTATCGAGACTGCACTAAATCCAGTCCTCCTTAGGTTGAGCATCCTTTGACTCTGGTTGCATAGATGATACAAAATAACAATGGGGTTATCATCAATACCCCTGCCAAAATTTTTGACAATGATCTATTAATCGAACCCATCCTAGATCCGATGGTCCTCGTGTTGATTATCCAATGACCCTAAGTGATTCGACGACTCTAACTTGCACAACAATAACTCTCCTTCCATATTACATTTCTCGATATGACGGTCAAGAATGAATCTCCACCCTGCATCGCCCAATAGTCCATATTTTTCCTCCTTTCATCTTTGTCGATGTTTCATAACAACATCTAACAATTCCATCTCTTACACCCCAATGACATTACGCTTGGATCAACGGTCTAGATCTCGTTGTCGCGTCTCCATCAATATCTATGACTCTCAATGTGTCGATAATCTATTTCATCATTGACTTTCTCCCAACTCACCATCCTACTACCCCTAATGATGATACCTTAGACATCAATGGTCCATATTCATTGGCCCGTAGATCCAATGACTAGAAATAAAATGAAGGTCCATAGGACCTCTCACCCAATGGGTCCCACTTCTATATTGTTGGCCAATTACATAGTGACATATGTCACTACTCAACCATAATGGATGCCATGCTGGCATCCTCATGCCGTCATGACATCAACCTCTCTCAGACAAGTCATAAGAAAATTAATGGCGAAGAACTCTCTCTCTTATCAACAAATCGATGAATCCCCTTAAGTCTTCGAAGCATGTGTCGGCATCGACATTTTTTTCCATCACACGACCTTTCAAACCTTTCGAACTTCGATGAACAGTCGATATTATCCCATGTCCATATCTAACCATCCAAATCACAGTCTATGCTATAAATATTTTTGGGTCCTCTGCGGACCACTCCTGTCTTGTCAACCATTCCATTGGTGGCACGTGTCACCCCTAAGGACTTGTTAACTACCTCTTTTCCTTCATAAATCAACTCAAGGTTCTATCTCAAGGACCCTTAGTCACCTCGACACCTAACACCTTTTCCACTGAACATGTATCATTCATTTTCCTACGAATTCTCGCCTATAGGTTCCAAGTCATCATGACATGTGGCACCATCCTTTCAACACGTGGAACCATCCAGATCACCCACTTAAGATCTTTGGTAGGATATAGATGATCTAGATCTTCTCTATTTGATATTAGGTACTCTTTCATGGTGCATTACAGCACAACCAACCTCTTACTACGTGGATTCTCTAAACACATTCATTATTGTAGTAGGACTACATTTCCTATTTTGAGATGATATTAACCTCAAATAAACTCACATGAAACTGGAATTTTCACATGAATACATTCAATTATTCTTCTTCACTAATAACTAGGGTACCAACATTTATGGCCACCCGATTCCTCTTCCTACCATTATTACAACTCTATAAAATATTGGAAGGTCCTCCTTCCATATTTTGTAGTCCATTATCTTCCCTCGCATGCAAACATGCATTTTTAATGTATTCAATCAATGTGTTTCTTAAGAGTACTTTCAATCCTTCTTGATTGACATATGCATTCATGATACATTTGTTCATTAATTTTTTGCAAGGATTGTAAGAATAATTGGCTGCTATGGGTTCTACCCTCTATGATTCAGGTTCTTCTTCTTGAATCTTACCCTGCTCGGGTATCAATAACATACAACAGACATTCAAAATCATTTTATATCATTAAAATAATAAAATATTTCAGAAGGAAGTTTTTTTACCCAATCCCTTTCAAATCGTATGCCACATATACATGAACACTTTTATACTTGTTCTAGCTGCCAACACCTTCTCTGATATTACCTCATCAATGGTGCATCATGGAGGATCCTAAGTCCCTTCAAAATTATTTTCTATCAACAACCTTTTTGTAATTATCCTCTATGTGAGGTTGTCCATCATTGGCAGATGTCTTCCCAAACAACTCCAATATTTTCTTACATATATCATGCATCATCACATTCACAATTACATTAGTTGTTACGTTAAATAAAAATACATGTACCACAACATTTAAATTAGAAAACATTTTGAGATATGTCCTAGCATATATGTATGCACTTGTCACATTATCCTCAATTTTTTTTCTGTGTGAAAACATAAAAGAAAATATTTCATCTATCTCTATCATCATGTAGCTTTCAACATTATCATGCCAAAACATTTACATGCATGAGCATATCAATTTCTCACCTGAGAGAATCACAATGGGCATCATGAAAGAGTTAAGGGACTCTTCCCCTTTTCTAATTCCTTTACACACCTAGATATTTTCTGCTCTACCGAACTATTTCCAAGGCTTCACTACCTTTGCATAACATGTCCTTTGACCAAGGTCATTCTTTCAAACATATTCATTGTTTATTATACTTTGTTTTCATATTTGTTCAAGTTTACAACTTTGTTAAACAAATTAGAGTTTCTCAAAGTGACAAAAGTGTTCCCCCTTTCCTCCTCCCTTACTTGTGCAATCTATCCCCCTTTGGGATTTTCCTTCTCTATTCCTTGATCAGTTTCAACCAAGTTTCATCTTGACTTTCTTTGGTAAATCAACATGATACAACAACAAGATTTTGGTTCACAATTTAATTGTGAACCAATGCATTCTGCACATTTACTAATCATATTGGTTAACTTCATTTGCTTGTTCCCTATGCCTGCATTATATTTTAGGATGCAATCCTGGATTCTTATATAAACAAGCCTTGTATCCCACTTCCCAACTTTCAACAATCATTTAGATTGTAGCTATGTTCTTATGACATAGTTCTTCCACATGGAATTGTCTTATCATGCAACTTCCTTATTGCATATTCAAATGGTCTGAAATTAAATTTACATGGAGTCAGCCTCAACTTCATTATTTCATAGTTATATCCAATATTCCATAGGGAATATAATCATGCATTCTTATGATGTATTCCAAATACATAATCAAACTTGTATCTTTAGGTTATCAATTTTCTTTCAAACTATTCTTTCATACATTTGACCGCATGTATCAATGTTATGTGTGCCCACCATAGGCACACTTTGCATATTTATTTACAAATTATTTCAACTCATGATTATTCTTATTCATTCTCATGAAATCCTCAAAGGCATAACCATGTTTCCTTTTATCATGATAACATAGCATCCCTGCTCTTTTACTCTTTCAACAATTTATACTAGCTTCTACTAAGGAAATGGAGCACATCCTCTGCAAGCTATTATTCAAAACACAATAGTAATGACTCTTCAAAATAGAGTCAACCATGCATTTATGGTATTTATTCAGTCATGGCAAGTAGAATTATTTCCTTACATTTCACTTATATAGGCAGTCATATCATGCCGTTAGTATACATATACTCATACATCAGACATGTGCATCACTTGAACATTTTTATATCATTTATTCATATTCATTTGGTCTTAATATAACTCTCCATACTAGGAAACCTTATAACACATTCAATCCATGCACATAGATAAATATTCAACATGCAGGTTCACTTCTTGCACCTTTTTCCCTGTCATTCACACACATGAACATTTCAAACTTATAAATCCTTCTCTAAGAGATCTTACAACCATTCTTATGAAAAGTCTCATAGGATTAATCAACACTATGCTTCCCTCTCTATTGAGAGATTATAGTCATTCATATGGAAATAACTAGAAAAAAACAAATTCACTCTTTCCCTTTTTCAATGCGAGCAATTACAATTCAAAACACAACTAGGTAATTTTCAACATTACCCAGGGCATTAAAATGCCCAAATCCAACTTCCTTTCCTACTTCAACGTAGTATTGGTCAACATACCTTTATTTAGTGAATTATTTCTTAATTTCCCTCTTTATTGTTACTTGATCAAACTAAGTCATACCTAGATGGTTGTCATCCACCCCTGGATGTCACTCTGACCCAGTGGTCATCTATAAATGCTCAAGTGTTTCCTTTATCAGACCTTATATCAGTTTCTCATTAATCCTTACAGTCCTATTGTTAATCCCTAGAAAAAACCCCATGATATGTATAAAACCCCTTATTATTCCCTAGATATTGAATTATTACATTTCTAGTAGGTCGGCTAGAACCCTTCTTTGCACCCTTTCTGATCCAGATTATTTTTGGCACGAAATGAGAGCAGAGATATAATAAAGAAATGCACTGAGATATCGCAGATATTAAATAATGTAGAATAAATGTATCAGATATGCAACCATAAATACAGATATACAATAATACACGATTTCTATTAATGAAATAAATGTACAGAGACTGTAAAAATACAGAGTGAAAGACTCGCTAGAATGGTGGGAGCTTATCTCAGAGAAGAGATGTGACGGCTACTCGCATTCGCAAGAAGATGATGACAATGAGGCTTTGAAGGCCTTTTTACAATAAACAGGAATGCCAAAAGCCATATACATCCAAAAACCTAACCCTAGGAGATGAAGCGCCAAAAGTCATGTGGGTCCTGTTTGGGTAAGTTAGTACATCAACTTCTCGGGTTCGTAACGTTTGCATACGATCTCCGTTTTAGGCGTATAATAGCTCGTTAGAAAGGTATCATCGAGGAGATTCATTTTGAGGGCTCAATTAAGCCTTTTAGTATCATTGAGAACCTATATCTAGAAAAACCTTCATTTAGGCCCTCAAAATGGCCCCGAAAGTTAAAACCTGCTAAAAATAGTAAATTGCCAAAATTGCCAGATAACTGTTTTGAGCCATTTGGAAAAGGTAGGTGGCCACCGATATCCACCTGGATCAATCCTCCCATGTTAGGAAGCAATGGTATCCATTGCATTGAGTTCCTGGGGGAGAGGGAAAAGCGTTTGTTGAATCTGCATCTTGGTGGGCTACTTGTCTAGCTGGAGACGTCGCGCTGCTCAGTTTGTGGAAATATGTCACAAAATTGTTGAGGTTGAGGTTGTTTAACAAGTTGAGATACATGAGAGGAAGGTGTGCAGAAGGAATCTTTGTGCTTTGCTGCAACCTTGTCGACCTTCTTCTGTTGGATAGAAGGTGCAAAGGGCGAGGCTGTAGTGGTTACAGTGTCCTTATGTTCCTCTTTTGAACATATTGTGAAGAAGATGAATTTTTCATTATGAGATACTACCTTGCGACACTTTTTAGGTGGAACAATAGTTATAACTACCTCTGGTATTCTATAGAGATGACCCCCCAAAGTAACAATGACACTACAGGGTCAAGACTGATAAACAACATGGCGTCTCCACATATATGGTTGGTCCAAGAGAACATCACAGACATCCAGTGGGGAAACATCACATAATACCTCATCCTTGAAGGGTTGGATGCCATATGACAATCGACATTGTTGGCTAACACGGAGATCTCGTCCTTATCAAAGCCACCCGATGTTGTATCGTTGAGGGTGTGGTGTTGTCAACAATCCTAACTGTTTGATGACCTCTGTTGAGATGAGGTTTTTCTGGCTTCCGCTATCAACAATAAAATGCAGCGGGGTCCCATTCACCCACATCTGTGAATGAAAAAGGCACTCCCCCTCTTCAGGATCTGTTGGTTCTTTTGGTTGAGTTGTTATGGTCACAACAATAGCAGTGGGGTCTACGTCAATGATCTGTCCTTTACCAGTATTTTTAGAATCTTATTCTGAATCAGGGTTTGGCTCCTTGTCTTTGATCTCGGCCACCAATGACTATTTTGAGCGACATTCATCAGTGTTGTGCCAGGGAATTTTGTGGAAATCGCACCATTTTCCAGTGTCCTTATTTGTCTTCCCGTGACCCTTCTTTTTCTGTGTCTTCGACTGGTTTTCAGGAGACTGTTTGTAAGGGACATATTTGTCATACTTTGGTTGTTGCGGATTTGCAGGACCAAAATCCCATTTGTTCTGGTGCTTAAATTTGTGCTCGATTTTAACAGCATATCGATAGGTAGCACCGAGTGATGAGATATCCAGAAAATCCATTTCAGTTTGGATGTATCTGTGTAGAGACCCACTATATTTCAGAACCAAATGTCGTTCGGAGTCTTTGATACCCAGCTTGGTGCGCAAGGTATGGAAGGTATTGGTGAACTTCAAAACTGCTTGGCCCCTCTCTTTCTACAGTGTGGTCCATCTCATGTACTGGTCCTCGTAGTTTCCAATAGGGTAATATTGTTCCTTTACTGAATCCACAAAAAAATACCAAGTGGGATCGGCCCCATATATTTCAGACTCCTCTGTGGAACTCTGCTCCCAATAAGTTTCCCACCAATGTTTGACATGGGGGAAAGCTTTAAGGAGTGCGAAGGTGATCTTTTCTTTGTCTAAAAATTTGTGAACAGAGAAATAACCTTCTAGTAGATTTAACCATTTGTCTAGGGCTTCTGCATCTATCTGTCCTTCAAATACAGGAATATCAAAACTAACTTGTACCTTGAAAGGTCAGGTGCCTCCAAAGTGGCCGCTTGATGAATATGTTCCTTTTTCTATTATAATGCATTGAAGGATGTGGAAAAAATTCTCCATCATTTCATCCCTCTGTCGCGTCAGAGCTTTCTCAAGCAACAGACTGATAGGATCATCTACTTCGTTGTTTTTATTTTCTTCCACCATTGAGAGTTTCTTGGGTGTGAAAGATTGATTTTCTTCAAGAGAGACAAGCTCGAGACCCAACTTTCTATACTCGGACCTCGTCGGGGACATGCACAAAAACAAAACGATCAAGAACAACCTTCTCTAATACCACTGATCCAGATTATTTTCGGCATGAAATGAGAGCGGAGATATAATAAAAAAATGCACATAGATGTCGCAGATATTGAATAATGTAGCAGAAATGTATCATAGATGCAATCATAAATATAGATATATAGTAATACACGATCTCTATTAATGAAATAAATGTAGAGAGACTGTAAAAATACATAGTGAAAGACTCGCTAGAATGGTGGCAGCTTATCTCAGAGAAGAGATGTAACGGATACTTGCATTCACAAGAAGATGATGAAAATGAGGCTCTGAAGGCATTTTTACAATACACAGGAATGCCCAAAACCCTAGACATCCAAAAACCTAACCCTAGGAGATGAAGCACCAAAAGTCATGTGGGCCCCATTTGGGTAAGTTAGTACATCAACTTCCCGGGGTCGTAACTTTTGCATACGATCTCCGTTTTAGGCGTATAATAGCTCGTTGGAAAGGTATCGTCGAGGAGATTAATTTTGGGGGATCAATTATTATTTTGGATATCATTGAGAACCTATATCTTGAAAAACCTTCATTTAGGCCCTCAAAATGGTCGCGGAAGTTAAAACCTGCTAAAAATAGTAAATTGCCAATATTGCCAGATAATTTTTTTGAGCCATTTGGAAAAGGTGGGTGGCCACCAATATCCACCTAGATAAATCCTCCATCATTAGGAAGAAATGGTTTCCATTGCGTTGATTTCCTGGGGGAAAGGGAATAGCGTTTGTCGAATCTGCATCTTGGTGGGATGTTTGTCTTGCTGGAGACATCGTGTTGTTCAGTTTGTGGAAATCTGTCACGAACCTGTTGAGGTTGAGGATATTCAAAAAGTCAAGATACATGAGAGGAAGGTGTGCAGAAGGAATATTTTCAATTTGTTGCAACCTTGTCGACCTTCTTCTGTTGGATAGAAGGTGCAGGGGGCGAGGTTGTAGTGGTTGCAGTGTCCTTTTGTTCCCCTTTTGAACAGATTGTGAAGAAGCTGAATTTTGTAGTATGAGATACTACCTTGCAACTTTTTAGGTGGAAAAATAGTTGGAACTACCTATGGTATTTTGTAGAGATGACCCCCCAAAGTAACAATGACACTACAGGGTCGAGACTCATAAACAACATGGCGTCTCCACATATATGGTTGGCCCAAGAGAACATCACAGACATACAGTGGGGAAACATCACATAATAACTCATCCTTGAAGGGTTGGATGCCATATGAAAATTGACACTGTTGGCTGACACGAACATCTCGTCCTTGCCGAAGCCACCTGATATTGTATGGTTGCGGGTGTGGTGTTGTCGACAATCCGAACTATTTGACAACCTCTGCTGAGATGAGGTTTTTCTGGCTTTCGCTATCAACAATAAAATGCAGCAAGGTCCCCTTCACCCACATCTATGAATGAAAAAGGTGCTCCCCCTCTTCAGGATCTATTGGTTCTTCTGGTTGAACTGTTGCGGTGGTGACAATAGCAGTGGGGTCTGCGTCAATGATCTGTCCTTTACTAGTATTTTCAGAATCAAACTCTGAATCGGGGTTTGGCTCTTTGTCTTTGATCTTGGCCACCAATGACTATTTTGAGCGATATTCATCAGTGTTGTGCCAGGGGATTTTGTGGAAATCACACCATTTTCCAGTGTCCTTCTTTGTCTTTTCGTGACCCTTCTTTTCCTATGTCTTGGACTAGTTTTCGCGAGACTGTTTGTTAGGGACATATTTGTCATACTTTGGTTGTTGTGGATTTGTAGGACCAAAATCCCGTTTGTTCTGGTGCTTAAATTTCTGCTCAATTTTAACAACATATTGATAGGCAGCACCGAGTGATGAGATGTCCAGGAAATCCATTTCAGTTTGGATGTATCTATGTAGAGCCTCGCAGTATTTCAGAACCAAATGTCATTCAGAGTCTTTGATACCCAGCTTGGTGCTCAAGGTATGGAAGGTATTAGTGAAATTCGAAACTTCTTGGCCCCTCTCTTTCCGCAGTGTGGTCCATCTCATGTACTGGTCCTCATAGTTGCCAATAGGGTAATATTGTTCCTTTATCGCATCCACAAAAATATCCCAAGTGGGATCAACCCCATATATTTCAGAATCCTCTGTGGAACTCTGCTCCCAATAAGTTTCCCACCAATGTTTGACATGGTGGAGAGATTTAAGGAGTGCGAAGGTGATCTTTTCTTTGTTGAAAAATTTGTGAACGGAGAAATAACCTTCTAGCAGATTTAACCATTTGTCTGGGGCTTCTACATCTATTTTTCCTCAAATATAGGAATATCAAAATTAACTTGTACCTTGAAAGGCGAGGTGCCTCCAAAGTGGCCACTTGATGAAGATACGCCTATTGCTATCGGCAAGCATTGAAGGATGTGGGAAAAATTCTCCATCATTTCGTCCCTCTGTCGCATCAGAGCTTGCTCAAGCAACAGACTGATAGGATCGGCTGCTCCGTCATTTTTCTTTTCTTCCACCATTGAGGATTTCTTGGGTGTGTGAGAGCGATTGTCTTCAAGAGATACAAGCTCGAGGCCCAAATTTCTATACTCGGACCTCATCGGGGACATGCACAAAAAAAAACAACGATCAAGAACAGCCTGCTCTGATACCACTGATCCGGATTATTTTCAGCACGAAATGAGAGCGAAGATATAATAAAGAAATGCACAGAGATATCGCAGATATTCAATAATGTAGAAGAAATGTATCAAAGGTGAAACCATAAATACATATATACAGTAATACATGATTTCTATTAATGAAAGAAATGTACAGAGACTATAAAAATACAGAGTGAAAGACTTGCTAGAATGGTAGCAGCTTATCTTAGAGAAGAGATGTGACGGCTACTCGCATTCACAAGAAGATGATGAAAATGAGGATTTGAAGGAATTTTTACAATAAACGGGAATGCCAAAAATCCTAGACATCAAAAAACCTAACCCTAGGAGATGAAGTGCTAGAAGTCATGTGGGCCCCGTTTGGGTAAGTTAGTACATCAACTTCCTGGGGTCGTAGTTTTTGCATACGATCTCCGTTTTAGGCATATAATAGCTCGTTGGAAAGGTATCATCGAGGATATTAATTTTGGGGGATCAATTATGCCTTAAAATATCATTGAGAACCTTGATCTCAAAAAACCTTCATTTAGGCCCTCAAAATGGCCCCGAAAGTTAAAACCTGCTAAAAATAGTAAATTGCCAAAATTACTAGATAACTATTTTGAGCCATTTGGAAAAGGTGGGTGGCCACCGATATCCACCTGGATCACTTTCATTATAATTGTAACCCTTTGTCTCCTATATATATATTAAGGATATCTAGTATTAGGATCATATTATCTCAACTCATATTGTGTTCTAGAGTTTATATACTATAAAGGAGGTTTCCCCCTCAAAGTGGACTTAATTGTTTGATTTCTTATCATTTTTAAGGCGTTGGGTCATAACATTTGGTATCAGAGCTCAAGGTCTTGGGGTTTCACTGCTGCATCTGAGATACCTTGGAAGTTTCTATATAAATATGTTTCTACAATGTTTCAGAAGGAACCCCTTGGAGGATATTTAGTAAACAGATCAAGGTACTCAGGGTTCAAATTTCATCTCTTGAAGCCTTATACTTTCGGAGATATAGCCTGTGTAAGATATGGTTATGGAATCATCCTGAATTTAGTCATCGCGGAATTTTCACTATAAAATTTTTTCTGTGATGTCTCATACCAAGAAACCTAGAAAATATTCATATAAATTATCAAGGTAGCTATGATAAAAATTCCAGCTTCTCGGTCATCCCAATTTTGTAAATACACCTTGTGTAAGATAGGGTATCTGACTAGTCATATTAACTAGTCTCAAACAAGTGTTCCAAGTAAAACAATGATATCTTCTTCAGTGAGTATCCAAATTAAGTAAGACTAGTTCCAATGGATAGTGGACAATACTTGTTATTTTTGGTGCAATTTTAAGAATCAAATATCATATATTGTGCTATTGGTACACTTTACAAGTACGCTCTCCTGGAAGGGACAAAAATAAGAAAGGTGTGGGGAAGTTACCATAACTGCCACTTGGCACATCCAATTTTGATCAGACCTATGGAATTCTAGAGAGGAAAAATTAGAGAACTATAGAATAAAAGTAAAACCCAGAAGGGCCAAAATTTTAGAGATACACCAGAAGAAAGGTTAGCCAAGACGAGAAACTCCAAATTAAGGTTTTTAAAGGTACGTAACTTACAATTAGCATAATTATTTTTGGAATATTTGTTTCAGGTGATTTGAAATTTGTGATATATATAGAATAGAGGAGTATTATTATTATTACTCCATATGGGTCCCAAAAAGGTGACAACACCTATTAAACCTCAATAAGTCTCATCTATGTCTCAAGAAGAAAATGAGGACATATAGAACAGGTTGTCCAAATTGGAGGAACAAATTAAGAATGCGAGTGAAAAGTCTAATAATTGGGAAAACTCACAAAGACAAATTCAAGTAATGGAAGGGAAGATGGTTGGCATGGAAAACAATATGGAGGGTATAAAAAACAAGATGTATGATATGGAAAATAAGATGGAAGAAAATGAGAATGACATAAAAAGAGAAATGCAAAATTCCATGATGGAAATGCAAAATATGTCTTCCTTGATATCTCAAGCTATAGATGAGAGATTCCCTAAAGGAGACATCAAAATGGAATGGACTCATGAAAATAAAGGTAGTATTCGTGTTGAGAAAACTGCCAATAATAATCCATTTAGTGAATCTAACTCTAATTGTGGAGTTAATTCTGGTGGGGGTCCTAAATTCAACTTTCCCAAAATTGAATTAAAGAAGTTTGATGGTACATAGGTATTTACTTGGGTGAACCAAATAGAGAAATATTTTGAACTACATAATATTATGGATGATAAGAAAAGGATTCACATAGAAATATTGAACTTTGGTATAAAACCATATCAATGGTATCAATGGATAGTGAAAAGGAAGCCCCCTTTATATCACTACACTTGGGGTTTATTTACAAGAGACTTAGAAGCACAACATGGGAAAGTTTGGGAACAAGACTACTTCAGTCAATTGACAACAATCAAGCAGTTAGGTGATGTTGAAGAATATAATCCAGAATTTCTGGTACTGGCCACTGTTGAGGAAAATATATGAAATGATCTTACTCAAGCATTTTCAGATCTTACTTGGCTAAATAAAGATAGACGGGAATATCACCCTATATTTATAGCCTCAAAAATTGTTTCCTAATCCACAAGTATTGGTTACAAGGGCTTAGGCTGATTTTTTTTATAAATAAAAGATTGCTGAAAAATTCAATATTTATGTAATTTTATCAATATAATAGATGCAAAAGTAAATGTAGAGACATAAGAAAAAATACCAAGTCAATAATTAACACATATGAGACATAAAGAAATCGCTTATTTCATTCGAATTTATCAAAATAATCGTTCTCTTGAGGAAGTTTGGACCAAAGTCAAACTTAAATGTCCCCGATGAAAACCATACAAAAGGACTTCTGACAGAAAGTAAAAAGAAGAACTTTAAAAGTTGGATCAACTTGCCATAGATTGCATCCCACTCGACTCTACACAATGTCCTTTATCAATCATGAAATTTAATTCACAAATAGACAAGTCTACATAAACTGTCAAAGATAGATCAACACCTCTGAAAAACAAGTTTTTGAATGATGTAATTCAACCTTGAATCTGGTTCTCTACAATAGGACCATGTTTTCATAAAAGAGAATTAGGCTTTCAATTAATTAAAGAATGAATGAAAAATGATATATCTCAATAAAACTTAAGAGCATACCTTAGTATGCTTTCTCCTTCTATTCTCCTCTTATTCCTCCTTCTCTTTTTGCTTTTAAGAAATCAGAATTAGTTGAAGTATTTAAAATACCTCTTTTAGTTAAGTTAACTAAAAATCAACTAACTTTTAGTTTAGGGGTAAAATTAATAAAATAATAATAAGGGTCTTTAATAAATAATTACTAGTAGGTGGGACCCCTTGTGACTCCCTTTAGCTTCTTAACAAAAATAAACACAACTAGTTAATCAATCAAACACATCCCTCCTTGCGGCTCCCATCATCACTCTCATAATTTGAAAATTAATATCAATGATATTTGAAACCATATCCAAACATAGTGTGATGTCCAAAACTTCAGCAGTCAACTGTCCTCAACAATCAATAAATAAAAACACTCAAAAACCATATTTTCCACTTTGAGAGGCAATCTTCCCTTTGTTTCTATTGTCTCCCTTTGATTTCTATGAATTTGCCTTAGGTTGTGTAGAGCCTTTATGCCTTATCTCAGTGATAACATGAGAGAAATCATCTTTCAAGTGCATGCAGGATGAAACGGATTTGGCAGAGTCGCTTGAGGGAGAGGAGGGGACAACAACAACTTTTCCTTTATCAAGTACATGGTGGGATTCGGTTTTTAATATCTTTATTGCGTGGGAAGACTCTACTAGTGAGTGTGTAGGGGTAGCTTGGACAATTGGGTTAACCAGTGGAGAAGGAGAAGGTAGAGACAAATTGGTCCAACCATGATGTTGGGAGACTATCGGGTGAACAATATGTTACCATCTGTCATTTTCAGGGACTTTAGGTTGTAATGGGACACGAGGGGGCACTGGGATACCAGGAAAATGTAGGGGCTGGAAAGGATGCCTTTCTAGCCAATCCCTGAAAAACCCAGCTTGGAATAGCTGGTTCAATTCTTGTGAATCTGCATCAAAATCTATCAAAAACCTTGGCCTTCGAGGGCCCCTATTCCAATTTCCTCTTCCCCTGTTATTCCATCCATGGCTTCCTCTGTTGAAGAAGCTCACTCCTATATGTAGTGTTTATTAGCAACTAGTTTCTTCAACAAACCATACATGACATCTCTTTAAATATGAAACAAAGTTTGGCTCAGAAACACATCAGACTCATGAAATCCAATCCATAAAAATTGTTTAATACCTGTCAATGAGCAGGGGGTGAATAAGGGTTATGGGATATATGAGGGATTGTATTGAGAGAAAAGTGGTAAAATGAAGGGGGTTATATCATGATTACTGCTCAACGAATCATCAAACAATCAACTGTGTTGCAATAACAAAACATATCAATTGTAACTCATCTTTGTGCCATCCTTCAACTGCTATAATATAGAGTTCCCATTTAATTAAAATTTAATTTTAAGAACATGGCGTGAATAGTGAATCTGTGAATGTGAGGGGATTTGTAATGTGCGGAAAAGTGAGAGAATGACTGGGAAATAACGAATATTGTTCATAAAAGAAATCAAGTAATCAATAAACATAACTCTGTACTAAAATCAATACAAAACAAATACCAACACCATATGAACAATTATTGTGTATCAAACTGTTCGTTGTTCCATCATTTAAATTCCTTAAAACTTCTCAATTTAGAACATTCTGTGCAACCATACTCATAATCGAAACAACTTTCCATTCAATAGTCATGTTAAGACAATGATCGGTCTCTAATTTATTTCTTTCCCTTTAAGAATTTAAAGAAAACACACAACAACATTGATACACCTCTACATCACTATAAAAATAACATCCCTTGTCTATTAATTCACAATCGACCAATTAAAACATATGCACAGGTCCCTTTCCAAATTGAACAGACTTCCAAAACATTCACGATTACCTACATATTTCATCATATCAACCAATAAGATTTTGCAACATAACCACAATGAACATGAAACTTTGAACCTCATCACTATCGATGTAACCATTTCCAATATGCACGATGATTCAATAATATATGCACAGTTAACATAACCAAATACACACAGTCACCAATTCCATAATTTGCTATAACCCCGATCGGGCCTAGTGAAACACACAGGTGTTTC
The DNA here is from genome assembly GCA_032191745.1 of Picea mariana. Taxonomy (NCBI): domain Eukaryota; kingdom Viridiplantae; phylum Streptophyta; class Pinopsida; order Pinales; family Pinaceae; genus Picea; species Picea mariana. The sequence continues at coordinate 67,170 of JASDQU010711845.1, forward strand.
CCTTTTTCAATTAAGAAAACGTTGTAAGAACACAGTAAGTGGAAACATAATGAGAGGATAACATCCCCTGAATGTAGATAATTAATCATTCCCAATCGTAACTCTTCAACCAATTTAATCATAGAAAGACAAGATAGGAACTCGACAAAATTTTCCATAACCACTCCAATTCATAAACCAATCTTTGAAAACCAAGAAGATTCCCAAAGGGAGAAGACAGTTGGGGCTTTTAAAATCGGGCTCTATCACAACAAATACAAGGAGACAATCAAGAGAATCCTCATTCAAAAATATCACAGAGAACTGGAGTTCCTTAGAGACATATCAACCACATGCAAAAACCCTTTCGATACAGACACAGTAGTAAGCCACGAGGTTTCCTTATAACTCCCAGCCTAGGAAATGGAACAATAGTTAGCCACAGAGGAAACAACGACGGGTAGGGGAGAAAAACCGATGTACATAGTGCATTTTTCATTTGTAGAAGAGAGGCAGATGTCTACTGAACAGTGACAGTTATAGAAAATATACATAGATATAACCTCTGTCTATTTTCTTAAGAGCCGAACCATTCGACAACAATATCGGTGAGGATGCCTAACACCAATGCATTACTCATATCACTCCATAACCATACGGTATATATCAACATTATGGCCACCCTAAGACCAATTCCTGAGATACTTTGGTGCTAAAAAACTAAGCCCATGACCATGAATCTAGTATGATAAATACACAACAACCAAATGGAAGTCTGAACACGACTGGATAGGGCTACACTCATGACTGTGAGGAAGAAACTGACTATAATACACAGAGTGAAACCCTCCACCATTGAAACATGGAGTGATAATACCACATTTAATTAATATACACAAAGACCCACCACGATTTTAACCAATAGAGCAACCAATGAATGCACAACTCAACCAAAAACCAATTCTTTTTATTGCAATCTGAACAATTTCATAGTCATTCGAAAGAGAAAAATCACGCATTTACACAGATGCAATTATCAGGAAAACACAAATCTAAGCATTATTGAGCCATTGTTTGTTCATACATAGAGCGTAATTCATGGATGGGGTGAAAAAGAACCATACCTGTAACAAATATCTTAACATGGAAAGTTGGTCGAGCATTTTCTTCCCAAGCCTGAAATGTGGAGCTTAACCACCAACAGACCGAAATGAAACAAAGAACGATACTAGGGTCATGACTGATGGGGGGAGTATGGAGTGACATTGATTTACCACACATTGCTTCCATCTCCTATCCTATTAAATTCTGAATTACAATACAACCAACATTCACCCATGCATTAAACCATGTAATCAATTTCCAAACCATTGAAATATGCGACGACATTTCTTTCCCAATGCGCCACGCAAAATATTCACGTTAAACTTTGCCAATTTTTCATGCCATACCTGTTGGTTGTGGAGCCTGATTATCTTCCTGATTTATAGGTCTTTTACTTGCAGTCGTGTTTATACCCCATGAAGTATTTACACCCCAGAAGTATGTACACTCTTCCACGCGGGGGAGTGCAGAGGGGGG